>WYDI02029469.1:0-122103 GCA_009867235.2 Psittacus erithacus | reverse complement strand
CATTACTCCTTTTCCCTAGGACTATTATTTTGTCTAGTAGGCTGTCGCTTTTTAGACTCCATCTGCGTATTCAGCAATTCCATAAATAAGATTTTCATTATCAACATTGAAATCCCGAACAGTTTTCAGCTCATAATGAGGTTTTCACTGTTCTCAGGCAAGGCTGGGAAAAGCCTTTTATATGATAAGATGAAGCTGTGAGACAGTCTGAGCAAGGTGTCTGTGTTGCCAAAGGCCTTACTTTCAAACAGTCCTCGGTTTCTTCACTCAGTCAGGTGGTGATCAGGTTCCTATAAAAACAGACTTCAAATTGTTTCAGTTATCCAGTCACTGGAAAAGAAAAATGAAAGAGAAGAAGAAAAGGGAGTTGTTACTATAAGCTCCTTTACAGCCTCCAAAGAACTCAACCAAACATATGTTTAGAAGAAAATGTCAAGGCTTTCATTGATAGATTATGGCTTCCCATAGGATATTTCCAAGCTTAAAAATGCTAATGCTGAGGAATCTTGGAAAAAAGGGAGGTTTTCGAAATGACACGGGAAATTAATATGTACAAAAAATGGTTCTTAGCATACACTTTCACAAATACAAGTATTGGTGAAGATAAAGAGCTCTCAGACTGCTGAGAAAGAAGATAAAAAGCAGGCTCAAGCCAAACTATAGTATCTGAACAGATTATTTGAGAAGAGAAAGAAAGTGTGGCTCAGGTTACCACACCATAACAACATACTGGATTCAAATACTAACAGTGAAATGCGGGCCCAAATTTTGCACTGGAAGCCAATTTATTCTTGAGGAAGACAAAAGATTTCAAATTTAAGCTGAACGTGTGTGCTTAAAAGCCTTACGAGTGTTGGAAAGGTCACAAGAAATACAGGAACCTCATGTGACTCTATTTTATAGAAAGGTCAGACATTCTCCTTCAATTAAAACTGAGATGTATTTGTATCATTCATACTTTGAATTAAGAAGCAGAGGCTAGCACTGGTTGCGGAAGATGAGGGACTACTATCAAAATCCCTTCTGTATCCCACTTGTTTGGAGACGCCAGAATAACCTTGTGGGGTGCGAAGAGGTGAAGGGGCATAGCAGCTAGAGAAAGGCAAAGCAGTTTCTGCTTTAACTTGTACTGGAGACTGAACACATGGAGGGCCCAGACCCAAGAGAGAGTGCTTGTGGCCCTGAAGACTTTAAACAACCATACAGGGCAGTCTGATCCCGGCATTAATGCTGTTTTTAAATGTCTAAAGTCACAGTGAGTTTTACGGCTAAATGCCATGATGTTCTTTGAAGATTTAAGCAGCGTTACATTTCACTGGAGATAACATGCCTTGGAGTTGAATGGCAAGTTCCATAAATTCCTCTTGGATAAATTCTGAAGTAAACATCCCAAAGTTTTGCACGGGTTTCTTGCAATTTGTTTAGGAGCTTTTGTGACAAAGGGGACTGGAAAATGGCTGCCAATGTTTTATTTCACTTATTGAGAAAACTTCTTGAGTACGCAAGTCTATGCAAGAAATACTTGGAGAGCATGACTGCGCTGCAGTTTTGTTGGAATAAGTGGCAGTTTTAATTAAAACAATTATACAAGTCTTTGTTTTCTTCAACTTGTTTGATTAAGTTGGTTTCTTTAGCAACAAACAAAGCTTTCATGGCTTCTTCACATTTGCACAGAATATTAATGTTGCTGCCTTTGATTACAGAGTCTTGTAGACTTAAGGAGTCTCTCAGCATATAAATCTCAAATCACTGCCAGGATTACATGAGCAGCAGCGATGAGGATGTGGGTATTTGTATCTATCTTGGTAATCATTTGTGTATGAGTGAGAAATCCAGAAAATGGCTAAAAAATGCCTGACCATAAGGATATGCAGAACAAGGGCATTACATTGCAATTAGGCAAACCTGCCAGTCTTATTACAGGTTTAGTTCTATTCTCCCTTCCTTCCTAAATTCCTCTCTTGAAAATGGTAGGACAATGACATACAGACTGGCATCCAGTACTTACAGTGTCAGCTATGAGACAACATCAGTTAAAACATATGGTCCAAGGGAGGGCCAGCATTTGATTATTGCTGTTGCACTGTGACAGGTAAGCTAAGGCTGGATAAGCAACTTCAGGGTGACATGATTGACTGAAATGAAGCATCTCAGGAAACTACAACACCTCTAAATAAAATTGAAGAATTCAACAGTAAATAAAAAAAAAACACTCCAAATTTTCCATTTGGAGTTTTTTGTTTTTTGTTTTTTTCTAATGATTTATATCAAAAAGGGAGATTTTAAATAAAAACCCCACCCAATTCATAAGAAATTACTCTCAAGAACTGATTTTGCTTCTAATTTCTTCAGCTGAAGTTATTCCTTATACCTGAATCCAGGTACATCCCTCTTCTGAAATGGCCCCTTGAGTGAGAACACAGAGCTGTAGCTGCCTCTCGGCTCCTGGACCGAGAATTAAAGCTCTCACTGCCAACCACAGTGCCATCCCAGACGTATGTTTATATGAAAGTACCTCTTGTCTTGAAAGGATGAAGGCTTGCCTCTATCAGTGTGCGCACAGGGGCTTCATCAAGGCACCTGTGATGCTCAGTAACACAGCTGGACAAAAAGGAAAAAGAAAGGGTGACCTAAGACTGAAAAACGCTACTTCTGTCTGAGAATTTCAACAATTGAGGTATCAATAACTTTCAAAACCTTATGATCCACTTTATAGTTGGCCCAAACTTATGGAAAAAAGTTTATAGTGATGATTTGGGTCCTTTTTTTTTCCTGTAAAGCTTCTAATTTTCTTCCATTTGTTTCTTTTCTTTCCTTTAACATTCTTGATCAGCTCTACTACAGCACATCTTGTCTTCCATAGACACATGTATGTTTATGCTTAAAATATCGATTCATTTATCTGCACAAATGTCGACACAAAAGATAAGAATCTGTATAAAAAGAAGTGGTCTCATTTGGGTGTTTTGTGAAAGGAAAGGGAGCTTAAAAATGCATTTCTCTCCGGAAATGTGGGTTCAGCTTTTGGCTCATGTCAGAAATCAAAAGAAACAGAGGTATTTTGGCAATGCTGGGAGTATCAGAGTTTGACCAGCACTAAGGGTTCAACTCCATTGTGTGCCAGGGAAGGAAGATAATGGATGAATCTCTTGCTACATAAAGCATTGCTTCCCTTAAAATTCACCATGAATCCATTTAAAATATCTCATTTAGTTTATTCCTGTTGCTGTTTTTAACATGCATTTTAACATACATCTCTCTCTTTTTTTCTTAGCTGCTTATCCTGAAATCAGTACATTTTCCTTTCTTGAAGCTGTAACTTAATAAAAGCCAAACTTTTTCTTTCCAAAGAGTTACAGCTCCTCCCAGATGAGTGCATCTAGGTCAGGTTTCAGCCTGGCAAAAATATTTTATGTTTGAGAACTAAAGGTCTCCAGAAATTGGGGTTCTTATTGGAACGCCTGACGTAGCCTTAACCATACCAGCACATGCGGGTGCTTGCTTTAATAAAAAAGCCCTTAATCTCATTTGGCTCTACCTCACTGGCAGCTTGAAGTACTTGAATCAAACAGTACAGCTGTGAATTGTGACACTGGCTGGATGGAAGCCCAGAAAACTTTTCCCAGAGAAAACCCTTGAGGGAGGAAAAAAAGAAAAAGGAAAGACAAAAAGAAGAAGGAGGGAGGAGAAAAAGGTTCAACAACCGAAATATAATACAGTGGAGAGTGAAAAAACCCACAGCCAAACCTGCATCACCCCTCTAAGAACCTGAAACAAGCCAGAAAACCCAAAGACAGATTGAATTCTTCTTCAAAAGGTTACTTTGTAAGGTAGGAGGGCCAACCTGGGCAGCCCTGAGTAATGGCCCCAGTCCATCTTTCATGCACCGCAGCAAATAACCAAACTCAAGGAAAGGAATAGGAAAGCTGAATTATACCACCTCTTCAAAATCCATTTAAAAGAAAAGGCAAGGAAAGAAGGCAGCATTGATTTTTAGTGAGGAAGAAGAAAAATATCCAACTGAAGAAATTAAAAGAGGGTTGGAAGCACAACGGCCATAAACAGACCGAGCACAAGTGTGCTTGCGGTATTTATAAGCTTATATTTGTTTGAATCCCGAGGACGATACCTTTCCCTAAAGCAGATAACTGAGCAGTAAGGAAAAACAAAACAACAAAACCATAGAAAGCACATCTGAATGGAAGGAAATGGTCTTTTTTAGAAGGCAGCAGCCGTACTCTGGAGTCATAAGGTCAAGAGGTGAACTACTTCTGAAGGAAAACATTAGAGCTAGATATTTCTCATCTGTCAGTCCCATTAAATACCATTTTTTAAAGAGTCAGGACTATGCCTTTCTTCCAAGTTAGCAGGATAATAAAGATTCTGTTGCTTTTGCAGATGTTTAAAGACATGATGTGAAAGACGAATTCCTCAACTAAAACCCTCAAGAAATGTCACTTCTGTGTCTTGCTGAAGGAGCTCCAGCACATTCTCTACATAAACATCTGCTGGAAACATTTTAAAAAGAAGACTGTCTAAATAATAGCTTTTGTGGGCTTTTTTTCCCCCCTTTCTCCTTCTTTAAAGAAAAGAAAATGAATTTGTGGAAAGTTCCCTCTTCCAATGCAACTTTGCATTTCTCTTTGCAATCATGCCTCAGCTGGGACGATCTGAGGAAGTGGGCTGTAAAGCGAAGAAGAGATGTTGAAAATACTCCTCCAAAACATTCTGTATCAATCACACCTCAGAGATAGTCATAAATCAGTGCTTGCTTTGACTTCAGAAAGTTGTTGCTCTTCATTGTTATGCTAACTTGTTTGTGACAATTACAGCAAGGCTCTATTTACATAATAATTAGATTTTTCTATTGAATTTAACAGACAAGAGGGGAAAAAAGGAAAATTAATAACCAACATTGTGTCACAAAGTGGTAAATTTGTGGCATAAACTGAGAAAAGGGAAAATAAATGAAAGGAAACCCAATATACAGTCTACTCACTGTTAGTTGACCCTTCACTCTACACGACTGTCACAAGCCTACCTAGAGTTTCCCATTCTTTAATGTCTGCCACATTAAAGATTCAGGATGGATTTATCTTACTTTACATTTACTAGAAGGTAATCTATACTTCTGGAGACATTACTTCTATTTCAAACTGTCAGAAATCAGAGATAGATGGAAATCCCTCCTGCAAGTCCACGTGCTACCAAATCAAAGGGTGTTCCTTCTCACATTGACTATATACCCCTTGTTAATTGGGAGGTGGTGTTTAATGCAGTTGATTAAAAACTTCATTAAACCTAGCAGATTCCACATAAGAAAACTTCCTAGGATTTCAGAAACAATCCTCCAAGGGTGCAAATTCCATTGGATGATTAATATTGTCATTCTTACATATAATCACGTAGGGAGAGTTTTCACAAGAAACGTTATTATATAGAATATAGGTTTCAGATTAACATCAGATGTGTGACTGCTTCTTCAGGACAGAGATGGAGAAAGATGATAAGTAGCCCTGATCACTCATATCCTTAACCAGGAGATGCAGAGAAAAGGCTGCCAGGAACTGTGGGAGAACACAGGAAGTAAAAAGCAATCTGTTATAGTAGCAGCTATAGAGAGGTACAGTATATTTTATACCTGGCTCAAAATCAGGAACACAAACCAGGTATTGTCTGGCTGGAGATCTGTCTAATGGGACAGCTCAAGAAAGTGATGAGGAAAGAAGAGGCTGAAACCAGGACAAAGAGTCTCAGAAGATCTTTTCCATTACAAATGCCCACCCCTCAGCACTGTCTTCCTCTGTGGATTTAAACACAATACACACAGAATTTATTTCAGAAAGGCCTTGATACTTCCTGGCTTTGGTAAGGTACTCAAATGGAAATGACACTATTTTGGCAGAGGTGTCTCACAGAAGAGAGATCCAAGAGGCCACATATTCATTTCTATCCCTCGGTTCTGGCCTCTCCTGGCACTTTACAGTGATGGCAGCAGCGTCCTATACCTGCAGATTTCTTGTGCTGATCAGAGAAGGTCCTAAAGTGTTAACAACACGCTCTCTCCTTCTGAAATCCAGGAGAGGTGAAGACCTGATTTCCTTATTGTTTAACATCCCTGACTATGTCTCAGAAAGCTTTCTGAGGAAAACTACTTTCCAAGCTTAAATAATGTAGGTGCAGAAAACCAGTAATATTTTCCAATTGTTTCTTATCTGTTGGAGATTTCTTTCATAAGATGCCAACAATTGTCTGTCTTGATGATTAGTTGCTATTGTATTATCAGCTTGATTTTTGTATTCATATGCTTTCACAAAAAAGGCTGAAAGTTCAGTCTTTCCCAGTTTTCCCATCATGTAATAAAACATCTTCCGTGTGATCTTAGCTCCCAGAATCCCTCGTGACTTTGACTTCACTGCTGGATGCAACCTTGTGAAATTTGAAGTTCACTGGGTTTGTGAAGAAATAGAGCTCTTTATTTGTGCACGCCTTACAGATGCATCAAGAAGACTCTGTGATGTGATATCCTCAGGCTAAAAGTCGAGCTAATTTCCTCTGTATGAAAATTATAACCATCTCGTTTAACACCTCCTTTAATTAATCCATTTGCTTTTCTAGCATATGTATACTTATATGTCTAGTGACATGCAAAATGACAATAACTATCTGGGTAAGCTTTCAGAACATATTCTAGGTTTCAAATGGAAAGACATCCAAATACTTCTGTAACTTAAGTAAAAAAAGACAGGGAAATTGAATCTTTCACCCTTTCCTATACAGGAGCAAAGAAGGTCTTGGCTTCTTGCTAGTTTTACTCGAATGGTGATTGCTGATATTTACTCCACACTTTCTCTTAATAAAGCCCTCTAAACTGCATAAATCTCCCTACACCACTATTTAACACAGCTGATAGACATCAGCTGTACTGTAAATAGAGAGGTTTCTGAACTTCTGTCAGTGGATAATATCCTGTTTTGAATCACTAATTCCCCTCTGCAGGTTTGATGATGGGATACCAGGACAAGCTTAAGCATGAGCTTAAATATTTGTATGCAGTGAAAGCTGTATCAGAAAAGTCTGTATCAAAATGGTTTTGATAACAATTTTTTTTCAAGGACTTTTCTGCACAGTTAGGACACAGTCATTTTGTGGAACATTTTACTATTCTGTCTAATATCTTACTACGTATTTCTGCTGCAAGCCAGGCAGGGAATGCACCTTTTTATTAGCAGAGCGGGTGTGATCTTGACAGGTGTAGTTTGATCTTTCCCACGCTGACCTTCACATAACTTCATACCTGACCTGAATGAAGCACCGTCTCAGGGGTGAGACAGCTTGCTCATGGAGAAGAAAATTATTATGCTTCTGAGTTATGTGATGCAGCTTTATAAAATGGAGTGCATTTTGGGTATATGACCGTAAAGGCTCCTGTTTTGATAATTATGCAGCATATGCAAAGGCACAGTTCATTTACTGATACCCATGGGCACTGTACAAAGCTTTCTATACAGACACAGGTTACATCCTATTCAGAAAGGTGTGTATTGTTTCTTTGGTTTCATTAACTGCCACTGTCTAATTGTAATTTTGTGGCTTCAATGCAAATCACAGCATTTTATCCTAGTAAGCAACATTGGAACTGCGTTATATTTGCACTTTATGCTGTGCGAAAATCCCAAGAGTAACGTTTGGTTTTCATGGTTTTGATTTTCAGAGATGGAAAAGAAATATCTCTAAATACTTAGAATTAATAGACTCATTTTATCATAAACATGTCTGTTTCTCATTCAACCATTCTGGGAGAGAGGATGTTCACTTCTCCAGAAAGAAGGAAGTTGGGACCTCCAGCCTAAGTAATTCCTCTGGATGAAGGATGCTGCACCCAGGCAGGAGCAGCTTCCAATCTCAAATGCTCTCTCCTGCATATAACATCTGACACGTGGCTAATACAAGGAATTCAAATGAAAGGAGCACCAGTACTATGTAAGCATGTTACTGTTTCAGGTAAAGGGCCAGGCATGTAGGAGAGACTGTATGGGCTTAAAGGACTAAACCTAATTTGGCCTTTGGCTCTTTCTGCATTCCATCAGTCCGAAGTTTCTCTGGAGTACACAGATACCACAGCGATGGCTGCATCACTATTTTAACTGCCAGATGTTACAAAAACTCTTTGAAGGAGGCAGCAGAGGAGGAAATAAAATGATTGAGAGCGTAAAAAAGAGGAGAAGAAAAGCCCTCCAACTTATTCAGTGTATTGATATTCTTCAAGGCGATGAGGGTGCGATGAAGAAGAGGTATGGAAGAAAAGCTGTTACTATGCTTAGCCCCAGAAATTCTCCAATTATTGCTAGAAAAGCCATCTAAAACACTTGAAATGGGTGACACGTGCTGTTTACACTCTTTGGGAGGGGAAAAAGAAAAATCACAGCAAAAAAACTAAACGTCTTCTCCAAAGAGGGGAAAGGTTAGAAATTATTTGTGCTGCATTGATCAATTTACGCGAGTTGTCTTTCGATGGATTGTATTAATGGAACTTCATTTTCTTCTATTCAGCTGCTGGCCAATTTCTTCTCGACTCTTAAAAAGATCAATGAACACATTTCACTATCTTTGTACAAAATGAGCCTCTATTTTTCCCTTAAAGTTTAACAGACTTTATTATTTTCATTTGTAATGGATTTTTCTGTCTCCGTTTTCTTTCAGCTCCTGTTGTGATTTCTCACGTCTGTCCATTCTTTCTATTTCATGGATTTTGTCTAAACAACTCAGGTTTGCCTTTCTGCTCGCTACATGCAGGTAGGAAGTTATATCTTTACGTCCAGTAATGTACTAACTGTTAAGAATAAGCACAGCTCCTTCTTTAATGCTGGTGTGAATGGGAGGAACCATCACTATAATGAGACTAAAGTGAGAGTGTGTTTGATGAAATCCAACCAGCAATGTCAGTGAACTGTACTTGTAAACAGCCTCAGTAAAATCAATCAGATATTACTCAACAGGAGAAAGGCTAACAAGTTATGACCAGACAGGATTAAATTTAACCAGCAAGTGTGGTTTGGTTTTGGTTTGGATTTTTTTTTCCTAGTTTTGACTGATCACAACTAGTTTTAACCCAACATTTTCATTCTTTCCTTAGTTCACCTTAGGAAATGATAATAGTTCTAAAATACTTTAATCAAATACTTCTGAAAATGTTAGGATTTAGGACCTGGTCTTACAAAATTTTGCATCCAAAACCACACCAGTAACAAGAATGGAACTATTCACTGAGGCCAGATTGCTTGCATGGTCCCACATGCATTCATGGTCCCAGATCTGTTCTTCTTTGACCTTCATGTGTTAATTCTTATTTTCCAGTTTGTTTTTTTATCATAACGAGTTTCATTTGTATATTGGTGTGTGATGGCAAATTTGAACATCTGCTTGCAAAGGAAAGGACCTGAAAAGATGGAGAAAACCTTTGAAACACCCTTTACCTTTTATGTGCAGCATTACTATTTGAGATAAAACTGATATATTATTCTAGAGCACAGATGAGTGGTCTTTAAATGCAGCTTGCCTGAGATCTGCTCTTTGTTTATGCACATACAACACACACCACCTAAATAGCAACAGAATGCCTTTGTATGTCCATCGCTACATTTCATGTACATTGAAAACTTAATGCAGAGAAATTCAGTCCTGTGCTTAATCATAATCTTGCCACAAATCCAGTCTTTTTAATGAAATGATGACAAATGAGAGGAAGCACAGTCTAAACATGGAAGCCTATTCCAATAACTGTCCAACTCTATCAGCAACAAGAATTTTAGTTCTGCCAGAAGTTCCAACACTGAAAACTATGGGTTTAGCATTTATAAAAGCAACTCCCTTCCCCACCAATGGCCCTTCCTGACTCATATCTGAAGATTACTGTTTATATCCACACAACACTGGGATGATTTAGCAGCATGCACAGATTCAGTAAAGAAAAAGAGTAAAATAAGGGATTTGTCTCCTATGAATCAATACAAAAACGTGGTTTCAAACCCAAAGACACAGCTCACATTCCAAAATCCCAGAATGTCTCAAGTATTGCAGACGTGGCAAAAAGAAAAGAACATAAAAAACCCCTTTGGCAGTATTGCCACTCTCCATTTTCCCCATGCACAAGTCTATTCCCATATGCAACTTCGGCCTCCCTTTGGCTGCTGTGTTGCCGTTAATAAGCATGTGCTGTACATTTGGCATGCTTTCCAGCTTCCACTTGCCATTTATTCCTTTTACAGCCTCCTTTGTTATAGGTCTAGTGCAGCAAACTGCTGCTTTATGGGAATTTGCAGCCCACTTGACATATGGTACAGGATCACTGGCCAAAATGGCAGAATAGTATACAGTATTTTACAACCCAAGTTCATTATCTGTCTTGTTCCAGAACTTTCTTTGGTCTGTGCCCAATAGGAGCCTTAAACTCCTAATCTTACGATAACAAGACTGGCTCCTCCGCACATTTGTTGGACATCTCAATGGCTTCCACTGTTCTTGGAAGCAATAATGGACTGTGCTGGCATTCACTCACCATGAACAGTCATGACTGAGTGTTAGCCTTTGCTTTTTCTTTCTTCTGGGGGTCCTATGACAATGAACCCATATTGCTGCATGTTTTCCCATGCTAAACTTTCCGTATTTGCCAGAGTTTTATGGCTGATCAATCAGGACAGCGAAATCTCCACTCCAAATGAGTTTATCACAATTAGATGACTATGGATTTATCTTTGCAGTGGCCCCACTGCTCTTCTTCTTCAATCTGCAATTAGAGCAATTTTTCTCCTCATAATGGCTTACTTCTGAATTGGCGTCTCTCCTGTACCAAAGCCACACACAACAGCTTTGGTTTGTGAACTGAGGGAAATGGTGGCATTTTATTCAGTGAGTGACGTGAAGAGATGCCCTGTTCTGTACCCCACTAGAGAACCAGGTGTCATTAGACATCTGGAATTTACCACGTGCACACAACACATGCAAAATTACCTCAGATGTGATTTGTATTTGTGAGGAAGAAGAAATTCAGGTTAAATATTCCAGCTTGGGTCTATTGTCACTGGAAAAGCAGAAAACTGAACTTTTCAACAACCTTCTTTCTTTCTTTCTTCTTCCTTCCTGCTCAAATAAGAATGAATGTCATTTGAATTTAAATTGCGTAACTACTCACTGTGTAAAAAATCTCTTCACTAGGTTTTCTCTGGCCTTCTTGCCATGGACACTGTTGACATTTAGACACTGTTCCATGAGCGTTCTGCCCTGCACACCGACTATCAGGAGAACCACATGTCAATTGTGAACGAAAACATTCCAGTGGAGACATTCATAGCACAAATCATGAGTTGCTCAACTTGATTCAAACCACAAACATCTATCACAAAACCTCTCTCTGTGTTTCAAAGGGGCAGCATGTCTGTCTCCCACCATGACCCCAGTGAAAGGCTAACTTTCTGCACAGTGTTCCAGGTCCTATTTCAGCTAAGGCTTCCCACTTAGAGAACAAGTCTGCCCAAAAAACTGTATGAGCTATGAGTATGATAAGCAAGACGAACAGCATTTTGAATTAAAAAAGAAATATATTAGAAGGTTGTCCAATAAAAACAGCTTTAAGTTAAGCAAACCCAAAAGCCAAGTCACATAGTACAGCCAGGTCCTTTCCTGCGATCACACACATGTTGCATCCCAGGCTTTACCAGTATCCACTGATCCTGGATTACTGCTTCCTTGTACCCCAACTCTTTACATCTTTTATTCTCTTGCTTTCATTTTCTTTCATTCTGCCTTCTCCTGTTGTTGTCGCTTCTTTGAAAAGATCAATGAACAGGTCTCACAGTCTTGGCATAAAAAAGCCACTATTTTCCTTTAAACTTTAAAAGACTTCATTATTACTATTATTTTTCATAAGAGGGATGTTTGTATCTTCCTTCTTGCCTGTAGCCCCCCTGCAGCTAAACTTTCTGATGGTGCTTTGTGTTTAAAAGAAAATTAACAGCAAAGAATGCACAATTTGACTTAAAACATATTGATATTGTAAAATGAAGAGCCATTTAATGAGTTTTTTGTCCCCAGTGAAGAGCCAGTGTAAGGAACAGTAGGGGCTGCAAACAAGACTGAAAATGGCATTGTAATAGCAAAGCACATATGTTTGAACAGTGTTTCCCTTTTCTAATGATTTTACAGCATTGTCTCTGTTTTGTTCTCTTCATTAGTTGTCTGTGACCACAAAGACATTCCAGTAAGAAAGGTAAGAAAAAAACCCCATCCATACAAATGTTTTTCTTATCAGGAAAACCACCTATTAGTACGAGAAAACTCTCCCGTTGTTGGTGTCCTGTCTTGCACACACAGAGAAACCCACAAAAGCAATATCCCAAATGATCAAAACTCCTCATCAAGCTCTTTTCTTGCAAAATTTTGCTTCCTGCCCATGAGAAAGCAGGGCCTGGAGGAGGGGAGGCTGTTGACAGAGAAGATGCCATTAATATTTCTGGAACTGCAAGAGGATTGATACAGCTGTTATTACTAGAACAGCACTTACAAGCACTGCTGAACGTTAGGGATTGAAATACTGGTAGCTGTGTTTGAGGCTTTATTTATTAATGCCTGTAAAATGCTTTGAGATCTTCAATTATAGGATTTTTACAGAGAAAACTTTTACATTGTCTGCAGCCACGCTAGCCTCAATCCTCAGCTGAAAGCTAAACCAGCACGCTACAATAAATACAAGGGCCATACTGTCCTGTAATGTACGTTAATGTAAAACAACCACAGACCTCTTTAACGTACGTTGTTTGTGGCTACTTGCATCCACTGCCTGGAGTTCATTAGGGTACAGTGCCAGGGTCAATCAAAGCATCTTTTCTTTCCCCCACTGCTCCCAAAACACCATGTTTCCTTCTTGATTCCTCTTGTTCTTTTGGAGCACTTCTAAATATATTATTTCACTAGCCCCAGGATATCAGTGGCAGAGAAGTGCTTGGACTTTTACTTAACTATGAGAAAGAGAATGTATATTTCCTGGTTTTACATAAAAGACAAAAATGCCTTCATGGCCAAAGTTTAGCATTCATGGCCCATTGGCTGTGTGCAGCTGGGACATGCCAAGAGCAGACAGGAGAATTTTCTATCTCCCACCACACTAGCTGGATTAGCTGTGTGGTGTCACTTAGCACAACTCCAGAGCCTGCTCTTGTTCATGCCCTCAGGATGCTCTTACTACTTTGACGCTCTGTCCCTGTGCCACCTGTGCTGCAAGGATCTTCCCAGCTTGTATCAATACAACCTCGTATCATACCATTCCCCTCTATCCATACCCTTCAGTTCTGGGAACATGGCCTCATGGTTGTGCGGGAGTTGACATCATCTAGTATGGTAGTGGCAGCTCTAAAGATCACTCACTGCTATTGCACCAGTTGTTAAAAATGATAGTACTTTTTAACAAGTTCTATTTTCTAGACCCTGCCAAGATCTGTCTTCAACCTTCTAAGTGGCTGTTCCTTCCTCCTGCTCCCATTACATTAAGCTGGGACATGAGGTTGCCCACTGCCTGCTGGCACTGCACCTTAGCTGGATGTCTTTGTCTCCAAATGCCTCAACCATTCTCTCTCCTCTGATCCAGTCAATATTTCTTTGGCAGCACAAGCTTACCTGGAATTTTCTCATTACTGTACATGGCAAAGCCAAAAGCCATTAATAGGTGAGATATTCCACAGAGAATTTTTGGCAAATCCAAACATGGCACATATTTCATAGCAAACCATTTCAAAAGTAGTTGAGCATCTTAAAAAGAATTACTTATGCTGTCTTTTCATTTTTCCTTACTTGCAAAGCCAAACTACCTTCCACTTGCCAAAAGTTCCGTTCTCCAGACGCAGAGTAAGGCGAATGCATTTTCGAAACCACAGAAAAATGCCTCCTCTACTTAGCCATTTAACATATAGCAACTTGAAGACAAGAGTGCCTCAAGACATGCCAGGATTGGAAGAAAACTCTAAGACTGTAGGAGTTTCGGACAGTTGTTTTGGTACTGACAGTGGGTAGCAGAAGACATTGCTTGGGTTTCCTGGGAGAAGGGGAAAGGCTCTTTCATTCTGCGCTTGTTGTATGTTGCTGCTGTCTGTAATCAGGGTGGGGTTTTCTGCTGTACTTATGGAAAGGGTATCATAAAATCTACGTTAAGATATGTGACCGTAGTGTCCTCCAGTTTGAAATGTTCTACCATTTCAAAGGAGATTTATTGACCTTAACATGGGTCAAACTTTTTGACTGATTTTTTTTAAGACAAAATCTCGAATTCTGATAAAGCACACACAAAATGAAAGCTTTCTGCAACAGTCAAGGACGTGTTTAGATCCTGATTTACACTAGGATATTTTATAACTGATCGATAAATGACAAATTGCTGTTTAGGTACATCGTGATTAACAGCAAATAATATATGGTGGTTGTCATAGGCAGTGAATGAACAGAAATCATACTTACCATCCACAATACTTCATATCTACTTATAACATACTAATAAAATAACCTGTAATAAATAACCATAACAAAGCCATAAATCAGCATTAAATGGGAGCACTGTTTTAGAAAGCCAAACTCTACATTACATGTTAGAACAAAGATTTTCAGCTTTTCCTAATAATGACTCGGTATTTGATTTGCTTAGTCCCATTCACACAACTGATTTTTCCCCAACTATATTAATTTAAACCCAAGCACAACCACATAGGATTTACCTACTAATGAAAACACCATCAAACACCCAAGTCCCAGTTGCATAAATGCGTGCCTTGCCTGAAATTAGCTCTGAGCACCTGGTGTTATCACCTCTTACACAGGCCATATGTTTTTACATACTGAAGACTGGTCTTAGAGTGGCTACAACACAGTTGTATCTGGTATCCATTCACTAAGCTGCTGCTGCTTAAGTTTACCTGCCTTAATCCTTCATACCTGCTCAGCTATCCCAGCTAATTACTGGCTACAATAACACAAAGTTTTATAAACCTGTAGCACAATTGATAGGATAACAGCATCCAGTTGTGGGCTCTCCCATTGCCAAGCAGACTTCATGCAATGTTGCATGTGTGAAACAGGATCAGGAACAGGGCCGTAAGTGTTTGATGATAACGCTCTCAAACATTAAGATTCTGCAGTGGCTACACTGAAGGAATGAATGGGAACACAGTGCATTTCTCTGTGCTCCAACACGACTGCAGCACTTTTTGGTTTGGAGAGAGAATTTTGGGTTTTAAACAGCCTTCTGAACTAAAAGAAGCTGGAGATGAAACTAGAATGCACTGCTCTCCAGTGCTCCAGGGCTCTCTCTGACTGATCCGAGAGCTTTTGTTTACAACACGGAGACCAATTGATTTACATTTTTTTGCTTTCAACAAGCCTCTCATGAAGAACACAGCGACATGTTCAAGTGCCAAGGAAGAAGGAAAGCACACTGATGAAAAACAGACATTGCAGCCATTAGCATCGATCAGCAATTGATCAGTGTATAAGCAAGCAAAGAGGTACAGGATGATTATTGTGTATAACAAAACCTGATTTAATCTGGTTCAAAAGGTGTATTTCCTGTGAAGAGGCTCTTTGGTCAGGAGGCACAAACTTCATTAGCACAAAACCAAGAGTCATGTGAGGAGCTTTGTCTTGGAGATTATGGAAGTCCATCGTTTTGCAGACAGGAGGATATGAAAACAGTGTTCAGATGATACATTAGTCAATCAATAGCTTCAAGTCAAACACGGCCTTACCTATATCCTTTGCTTATTTAATTAGATATTTTTCAGGACTGGCTAAAACCACACCATCACACCACTACAAGAATACGATTGATTTTGGAGAACGAGTAGGGGAAGGAGGACTGGGAAAGACTTTGGTTTTTTGAGACGCTAGGGATCCTGTGTGTGTGTTGAACAGTGAACCCTTGTTTATTCAGTAGCACTGATTGTATTACGAGCAGGTTCTTCAAAATGTGATGAACCCGAAAGTGCTTTAAGTGGAAAAACCCCACCCGTCAACTCAACAGAGGCGTGAGTTCACTCCTATTACGCTTAGCCTGAGCTAAAATGACATCACTTTTCACTCTCACCCTGAGACCTAATGAGCTTCAGCACTTGAGATGTGAAAGACCAATAACTTAATCCACTGTTTGAAGTGATCCCTATTTTTAAAGCATTGCTGTATTTGATTAAGCCACTGCAAAGCTCAGCAGAGCTGTGTCAAGGTAAATCATATTCTTTAAAGCAAAAATGCCATTTTACATGAAACATAAAACTTCAGTCTTATTGCATTTTTATAAGAAAACCAAGTACCATTGATTTACATCCAGAGAGCCCCGTTAATAGCAATCTATAGCTGGCATACGTTATAGGCCTGGGTGTGTTTTAAAGTACTAGAATATTATCTTGTGCATTTATAGATTAAAAATATCGAACTATGTTTTCAAAGGTACATGCAGATTCCCTAAATTCAAAGCCAGAATATAGCCCTGCGATAATCACTGAGTGGTTATGCAAGTCCCAATGTGATATAAACACTGCTGCTTTTACCAACAAACTTTTAATCTCATTAAAACTGTCCTTGCTAGCCCAACAGATTATGTTTCCCACGATTCCATATTGATTGGCATCTCTAACGTTGCCTTTCTTAAACCTGTTACCTGCATCACTCCATTTGCACTCTAAATATTGGCACAACATTAGATTTCTCCTAGTCCTCAAGAAATCCAGCAGTGTTCCAAGACATTCAAAATCAACACTAAATGCCTGGGCAGTACCTTGGCCACCTCTGTTAAAATTATTGGATGCAGGTTGTTAAGACTCAATGCTATTAAAATTATCAACTTTGGCATCTTGGAAAAGAAGCTATTTCAGCAGCATTACAGTACTATACAACTACGTCCTTTGGCTTTACATCAGATACAGAACAGAAATGTTTCTTGAACACTTCTGTTTTTTCTGCAGTGCTATTAAATATTCCACCACATGCACCTAGGAATAGACCAGCACATTGCTCAGGTACTTAACCCCGACCCTGCAATGCAAGCATGTGCACATGCAGGCACACCTCCCTTTCTTGACGCTTCAGTACCTTGCCTCAAAGTTCTCTTTGTGTACTTCAGTTCTCATAATTTTTCCACTCTTTCTAGCATGTAAGCCATGTGGTGTTATCATTTTACTTTCTTTCCTTTTCACACATAGTAGTAATACTTTTTCTTCCAAGCTGGGCTGTTCAACAAGCATTACCTTTTTCCCTGAACAAACTATTTTGGCTCTATTCTGAGATGAGCTGTTGTGGGGCTGGGACACCATTCCTACTGTATTTCAAAGCTTATGAAGACGAGACCATCAAGTGATCTCTGCCAACAGATGGCAACCCATCTTGTTCTGTCCAAGGATCCTCCAGTCTTTACTCTGTCATTGCAAATCTATTCAATAGTGATACTCTGCGTACAGTAACATCACCTGAGATCCTCAAATCTCATTTCATGACCTGAATCATATTTCCATTAGCATCTGCCAGAGTAAAGTTTAACAAATACTAGACAACAGAGCTGAAAATGTCCAGCAATGACATTTAGTTTGTACCTCATTCTCCTGCTATGAAAAAAAATCAGCATCACCTGGACTTTCACTGATTACTTTCTAAATTTAGAAAGGAGACAGATACACCATCAGTCAAGTGTGAGAGATGTGCACCTCTGGAAGAAACGGTGAAAAAATGAATGCGACACACTGGAGCAGATGTGTCTCTGGCATTGGGGATCTCAATTGCTCAATATATTCTTGCATCAGTAGCATCTTTCAAACATGCAGATGTTCTAACAGCATAAAGTTAGTTAGGAGAATACTTAGGCACCAAAGGCTGCTTTTATTCAGATTTAAATAGGATCTGTAGGTCTTTGGGATTTCAAGATCTCTGCCATTTTCTGTGGGTGTTTGAATCAAGGTTCAGCCCTCATACGAGTTATGCAGATATTGGCCAGAACAGTTCTAAACCTCAGCAACCAAGCTCGAAGTATCTCCCATATGTATATCCCACATATGCTCTGTTTAACGGGAGAAGCATCTCATTTTGCCAGCAGACCGTAATGGTGAAAGGAACTAAGGTGAACAGAAAGGTTACCAAATAGTTGCCTCCCCCCCAGTTGTTAACACAGACAGAATGATTGTCCTGGGCTGTGCCATTGGGACACTTGAGAAGATAACAATAGATTGGATAAAGCAAACCCCATTGTGATTTCCCCTATACTTGATAAATTGACTGTATATATATATATATATATATGTATATATATATTTATGGTGTGAAATTCAACCATTAAACTGAGAACTTGGCGCCTGAAACAGTGCAGACTATTTACCAGAATGCCTTGGGAAGCTGAACAAACTTTCTTTCCGTGCCGTGCTCTTGGGAACGTGAAGTTTTCCCTCGCAGAGGTTAAAACATTTCAGAAGTGGAGCCCTATATAAAATTCTGTTTGTGCAGCTGAAGTTCTGACGCTGTTTACCTGAAATGCTTCTATAATTCCTCAACTTTTGAGTTTCAGGTTGGTGATTTGCGAGTAGCAGATTGCACTCTCCTGAACTAAATCTAACAAGCGCCACAAAGTGAAAATAAACTGGAGAGACTTGAAATAAAAATCACTTCAAGAAATCTGAGCGTGGTGGGCTTTTTTTTTTTATATAGGTTTTTTTTCCTCCCACTTTAAGCCAACTAAACTCCCAACACATTCTGATCATCTCGCCACAGTGTGTCTGTGCTGGTGACAACTGATTCATGTGTACATTTACATATCCCCTCAGTGCCAGCAGCAGAATACAAAATGGGTCCTCCTGCTCTGGCAGATGACACAGCGCTGGCAAATCAGGAGGAGCTGTCAAAAACAGCTGTCCATTAAAAGAGTTTGCTGAAACAACTAAGAGCTGTTTGAAAATGCTAGGTGGTAGAATTTAATTGGAGTAGCAACTGTTCAAAATTAAGATTAAAACAAGGGAGCAGTCGGTACGGGTGGGTTTCAGGTTTAAGGGGTGGTTTTATATATGGATATTTACATTTGGGCTATAAACAATTAAGTTTGCCGATTTCATCTGTCTCTTGCTGTTTCTGCTTATGCTCCATCTCCTGGGTCAGAAAAGTTCAGGCTTGTCCAAAACTGATCTGTTGTGCATTAAGTACAGCAACTCCCCACACTGGTACCCAGGCAATGTTGCTGGAGAGATAAAGGGAAAAATGTGAAATTCCTGTTTTAAAAAAGCAGCCTGGCTCTCTGGGTGCAAATGCTATTATGCCACACTGCTGGTACAGTTAGTAGCTGCCCATGTGGATAGAGGATGTGGTGAGTTTTCTATAGTGGGAACAAGATGCAGGCACAGACGGCCCAAACAGAGCTTCCAACAAGTGTGTTCGATTATACCATGCACCCTGCTTAAAGACCACATTTGTCTCAGCACATAAAATTACATGCACATAAATGAAGGACTTGATGAAGTTTTCCCTGTCATATGAATATAGTCCTGGGAAAAGAGACCTTTCTAACAGCCCAGAAAATTCCATTTTTCTCTAGGAGCTTGATTTGAATGTGCTGGAGGCAAAGCTGAGCCCCAGTTTGGCTTAGGTGGTCTCTGAATCAGTCTTGACTAGGGAATAAATGTAGCAGAATAGAACCACAGGCAAGCGAAACTGTTTGGCAAAAACTAGAGATCCTGCATATCCTCCCTAGTTTAGCTGAATACTTTGTTCACCAAAAGCATTTGAAAAAGTACTGAAATGAAGTCAGTGTGTTTCATTCTGTGTCAAAACAAAATCATTCTGATTTTGCAACTTAAAGGGGTTTACATTTCAAAATTTGGCTATTTTTCATTTCTTGCAGAGAAAAATATTCAAAATCCCAGGAAAAGGTTTCCTTTAAGCTCATATTATTCTTTTTGACTTCTTTTTTCTCTGCAGCAGGCTCTAGCACAGGCAGGCAGAAGATCTGCATTTAGTTCTTCATTTTGCGACCAAGTCCTCATCACAGCGCCTCGGGCACTGACTCTAGTTATGTGCTTTAGCTTGGCGCATCTGTAAGTGTGTGTCTAAAACATTCCTAGCGCTTTGATTACTTGGTACTTATTCTTTCCCTCATCCAAGTAAAAAATCTCCTTGGTGTTTCCTTTTAGAAAGCAAACACTGTGGGACACTAACTGCATCCTGTCAATCGCAGGTCAATGAACTTGATCTCAGACAGTAAATCAAGAGAGGCCACAAGTATTAAGTACAGAGCCCCGGTTTCTTCTTGCCTGAAAAACAAAGATCTACATCTTGAAAGAAATCAGAACAGCCATGGCCATTTTGCAATAGCATTTTGTAAGTTTTAGTGCCATTGAACATTTTTGCCTCGGTTATCACTTTTTAATATGTTGGATCCCAGTTTTGGTTTGTTTGTTTTAAATAAAATCTGCTTTAAAATGTAAAAAAAATAAAGCAAACGCGTTGCAGCAAATCAAAAAGCATGCAGGCACTAAAATTAAATTTCCCATTCTGGAAGAAAAAATAGAAGTTGAAAAGGCATTAGGCTCAGTTTCCCAGCAGAAACCTTACATTAATGCCTGTGACTGCAAGTATATAGCTCAGTGTATGCAATACATTGCAACTAGAAGTAGCAGTGACAGCTGGTGGGTTAGTAAACAGATTTCATTTCAGTTTTTGTCTGAAAAGGATACAAATTTTTCTTTAATATGATTCTTTGCTACATCTTCTGTTTCCAACCAATGATGAAGCCATTTCCAATTTGTATCCAAGCTCTGTTAAATATTTTATTGGACTTAACACACACAAATGAAACAAACAAAAATCATTTTGAAACACTTGAGTTTGGAATCTATTGGAATGATTAAAAAATGCAAGTCCTAACGGAACTAGAAAAGGGTGAGCATGGATGGAAAGTGTGTTGAGAGCCTTGCACACACATAGTGCCACACACACCAATAAAACCAACACATCCTTTGAGAGTGCATTACTTGAACAGAGGTGTATTTTTTCTTTAGTATTTTCTGAAATTTCCTTTAGGAAATTTCTTCAAGTAATTTATTTCCTCTTTCCCCCTCCCCTCCTTTCTTCCCTAAACTGCCTCAAGAGCCCCTGAACTGATGTAGGCTTGCAGAAAAAAACCTTATGCAAAAAAGCAGAAGCAGCAAAATGCCTAAAGTGGTCCAGAAGATCTGTATCTAATGACACAAAAGCATGAAGGTTCCCTTTATTTCTTTGCATGGATATGTACAGGTAGGAAGTGGGAGAGAGGGATCTCCAAATGGATTGGGCAATTAGAATTTTTAAAACCATATCCTATTTTGGTTGCATTAAGAACTACACTTAAATCCCCTGTAACTCATTGGCCAAAGGGTGAGTTTGGAATCAGACACACAGGCAGCTCCCAGCAATAGTAACAGGGATGGCCCACACAACTCTGTGTGCAGGATGCAGCCTTGGGGTAACAGCCAGCCATGTCTGAGATGAAATCTGTCACTTAATTACTTCTGTTCACATCCAAATAACTTGTGCATACAAACAGATAGATGTAGATTAGCTAGCAACATCCAAAGATGTAATACGGCTTTACTGCTTTGCTTTTACCACTGCAACCTCTTGCTACACAGACTTTACAGAAACAAACAAAAGATAAGATTAATAAAGCAACTCTGGATGAAAACTCTGAAATACCAAGTGGCTCTTGTGCGAGGCAGGCAGGACAGCCTGTGCTACGTTCACAGCAGTGGTCATGGAAGAGAAGCACTCATTAGTCTGGGCATTAAAAACCATTTTGTCTCCTCTGTAACCAGGCACTAAGGATAGGTTTCATGTCCTCAAATGCTGCAGAATCCCATACCTCATGCGTATTAGCAGCGTGTGGACCAATATGGGAAAGAACAGCTCTCATATTAGTTCATGTATAAATCAATATACAACTGTATTGAAATCTAATAGATTGCACGGACACTGATACAATCTTGCCATTAAAACATTACTCTATTTCCTTTTATTAAGGCTTTTGTTTTTAAAGATCACCCGTTCTGCATGCTGTGCACTGCCTTCTGTTTCAAAATGCACAGTTCAGCAAGGAATAATCTGTCCTGGGTACCCCAATACATTATATTAAGAATGGGTTTCTTTCATTATTCCAGTCCACAAACATCTTTTTGATTAAGAAGAGGGGAGTCTGGATAATGACAGTCACTACAAAGCTAGAAATACCTGACATCTGTATTGAATCCCAATAGTATGTTTTTAGGGCCGCCACCAGCTGATCCAATATTGCAATAGCACTGCTAACCTACACCCCACATTTTACCATGAATAACTGGGACCCAAGCTTAAATTCAAGAGAGAAGAAACAATTCTATGCATTTATGCATGTGAATTCCATGAAGGGAACAAAGATCTTTCATCCACAGCTGAGATACTTACAGGCTGGCCTTAGTAAAGAGTGAACCCAACAGGGTCTTCTCTCTATTGCTTAGAAACATGGGCAGTTTTAAAAGGTTTTATAGAAGTTTTAAGAACTGTACGTCTAGAATATTACTCTAACAAGGTCCAGGGAGAGAAGATGGAAAAGGGATTTTAAAGGAGATAAAGAATGTACAAGCTAACTGTGATTTTCCTCTATATGGAGCTTTAACATTAACAAGTCTGATCATCTAGCAAGCAAACACCGTATTGGATGCTCTCTCATACACGTGTTTCAAGATTGCATTATTCAATGTAAAGAACAGCACCACTGTGGTGGAAGCTCTCAGACTTCCCTGAAATGGTACTAAAACCTCTGCACACCAGGCCACTGCAAAGCTATTTGAACTAAGTAAAGCTGCCACGATGCTATCTACAGGGCAAAATCCAAAAGCAATCTCGGGGTCCAGCCACATACAATGGGGTCAACTGCACAGGCAACACTGATCTCAGCCAGGGCTAAGGCAGCTCTAAATGCAAATGTAAATCGAGAAACAAGAAAGGGGGATATAAAGAAATGAGGGATCATTCTTAAATCAAAAGCTATGGCAGGTCACACTGCTCACTCATCTCTGTGTGCACTTCGTGATTCTCATTCAGCTCTCCCGGATTCTCAAACAAAGTGGAGAGTCCTAAAAATATTTGGAACTATTACAAAGCATAAATTATAAATGTGTTGAGAAAATGGAAAAAGGTGTCTTGGGCCTACTTAGAGCACAAAATGATCTCAACCATTATTCAACTATGATATGAAGATCTTTTATTTCATTTCTTCTTAACAGTTCCCTGTGTTTGCTATCATTTCTTGCCCAGCTCCGTGTCAATAATTACTAAATTAGCAGGACGCCTGTACAATTTCAGCTAAAGTGTTATTACTGACAAGTCAAACAAAGAAAGCTGATCGAAAAGATGGGACTCCATCTCCTTATTTAAATGGACCGTGTTCATAGAAGAAGATTGAAACTCCTTTTTCTTCAAAGGAAGAAGGGAAGGGTATAGTTTACATTTTGTGCTGCTCAAGGACAGAGAGTCAGAGGAAATGCCTTTTTAATGTAAACCTCTTTTCATTTCCAAGGGACAAAAATGAAGGTTATTTAAAAGAATCAGGCTTGGTGGAAGAAGTAATTATGTATTTTTTTCAAATCTCAGAGGAATAATGCTTTTATATTTCCCTGAGATGACCCAATTCGCTTTGTGATGTACTCCCTTAAATGTAAGTGTGCTGACTCCTCTGAACCTCATTGTTTTTAGTGTCTAAAGAAGCTCCTCTCATACCAATGTGTTGACTGACTTTGGCTCTGTAGCAGCGCCCAAATATACATAAAGCTATGGCTAGTTTATACAACCCACAAGTGAAAACAGTGTATAATGTTTATTCCTGGATACCTCTGAAATACTCACATATAATGAAACTAACTTTTCTGAAAGTGCTGCTCTGATACAAACTTGTAACTCATTTGGGCTGGAGAGGTCCATAATCTGAAAGACCCTAAAGGCCTTCCAAGATCATAAAGACCTTCTTAGTGTTTAGTTGATGTTACACCTCTTTGAGATAATTTTTGGTGGAATAAGTGTGAGTGTATCCATATCTATGCCTACTGGTGTGCCTGAATGTGTGAAACAGGATGCAGTTCTGTGTGTATATCTACCTTTACAGTTTCATTTCCCCAGTGGCTCATTCCACAAAAAGAAGAGGTTTTCCAATGAAGATCAACAACTGTTTTGTGTTTTAATCAAAATCACCTACTTCAATACTGTTGGAAATGTTCCGGAAGAGGTTTCTGAAGGCAGCAATGATGCAAATATGGGAAAAGAAAAAGAAAAAAGAACAATGATCACTCTAATATGGTAGAGCAGAGAAGGAGACAAATTCCATCAGTCTGAGTCATCCCATGTTTAGTATGCGCTACTCCCTAAATCTGGAATTTATTTAGTTGTTGTCACTTGTCATGTAAACAAGACAACAGGGACTACTTAAATCTATAAAATTAGACATGAGATTTTAGGCCCTTTCATGTTTTTTTGATTAGGTCTCACTGGCTCTGTGGGCACTGCCTGAATGAAAATACATAAACAAGGATAAAGTTAACTACGGCCGCTCACTGACATCTTTGAAACCTTCAAAACTACTTTATTGCAAATATTTGGCACAAGTTCAGAGTTGGGTTCTCTCTAGCTCCAAAAGAAGTCACTTCTATTCCATGGAGCTGAAGCCAGGTATTAATTTCACTTGTATTACACCCTATTCTATTCCTTAACAGGAATAACTAGTTTAATGTCTGTCATCTGCTACTTGCAATTCTACAGTCTCACAGAGCAGGGTACAATTATGCAAACTGAATCATTCTGTAGCCTAAAACCACTTAGAAGTCATCTGTTTAATCTGTCTGAAACTTTTTTTGCAAAATAGACGGTTCTCAAAGCTTTCATTTCCATGGAAAGACTGCATACAGAAGATGCTTTTTCCCCAAACACAAGTCTTTCAAAAAACGGGACCAACTGAAAGCAAAGAAACAGATTTTTACACAGGTTTTTGGAAATGACTGGGGATATTACAGTAGACTTCACTTTAAAAAAAGCACTAGTTCTTTGTAATGCTGAAGGTATTTTTCAGGCTAGCTGCAAAGTAATCTGGTAATGATGCTAATGAGTTATGTAATTATTTACCTTTTATTCAAAAACCTCTGTAAGGCCTTTAGGCCCACACCTTCAGTTTCACTTTATCACACAAGGAGAAGGGATATTCTGTCAAAAAGGACAACAGATACTTGAATATACTTCCTGCAGAAAGCGCAAGTTAATCTGTGGTGCTCTAGGCCATGAGATATTTATTGAGGATAAAAATTAAGCAAGAGACGAAACTTTACTAAAACTGTATTCTAAGACTCTTGATTCAATTGCAGAAAATTAAGTACTTTAAATGGTACTTAATCTCCGCAGAAGAAGGAAACAGCTTTTCTCAATGAGTAGATTATACCAGGTTATTTATGAGGGAGTTTCTTGCACCCTTCTGTGAGGCTTCTGGGTCTAATTACTGCTAGACTCATACTAGTGAGTAGGTGGAATTGATCTGATCCTCCATAAGCCCATTCACTTCTATCTCAACAGAGCCATACCTGGGGCAACATGTAGCTACACCTTAGTAATGAGTAACAATATCACACCAGGAGAAATGAAATTCCATTCCACTCTTATTGGGAGTCGTTGGCAGAAAAGGTTTAGCTACTCAAATTGGACTTAGAAGTAAAGAATTAACACTCAGACGTTTAGAAAAACATAATCCCATCTAGACAGCTTTATGCGAGATTCATGTAAAGTCATTTTAGGCACTGCGAAAATGGATGTCTACTTAACCATCTGTACTATTATTCCAGGAGAAATGTTCTCCTTATGCATACATTCCCAGCCCATGCAGGATGGAAACAATGATTGCTCATGCTAGGATGGATTTTCTTTTTAAGCAGAATCGTGATGCTGTTTACTTTGGCACGGAACAAATTTAGTGCTAGTTAAAACCTTTTCTGTTGACTTTTACACTCATTACAAGCTGTCACAGCATCTCATGAAAATTATTAATAGAAATATAAATAGTCAATTGTTTTTTAGAATCACTGTTTGTTGCCTTTGAGTCAAGTAATCAGATCTTTGTATTCAGAGAACTGAGACACTGAAGCAAATTATGGCATTCTGGGGAACTAGTTCGTTACAGGGTAGTTTGCAATACTAATGCTGGGTAAGGAAGCTGTGAGTCTGGTACAGAGGTTTAAAGAAACTCTAAAGATTTCCCAGCTTATCTCTAAATTATTAGTTTTTTATCACTACGATTCCTGAGGGAATCTTCATAACTTCAAAGAATCACACAACAGCGCATTGTAAACAGTTACTTCCAACATGCAATCTGCTTGGCCAAGATATACCTCCCCTGTACAAGGCAGCCAACTGAAGCACCTGCAGTAAAAGCTTTGTTACCTTACAAGTAACTAAATTGGTGTTGGAGGAGAACAGGAATCTCCTAAGGACAATCCAGATCATAGACAGGCTAAATTGCCTCCTTAAGGGGCCTCTCTCACTCCATTGACTACATGGAGAGCCACAGGAGAGTATATTCTTAAGTACCTTAGTGAAGTGCCTAAAGTTATGTGGAATAAATCTGGGCCTCGTGTGAGAAGATATTTTTATACATGGGCTTGATTCGTGTTTACGGGTTTGCCTTTTACACTATAAGCTACATCTGCAAACATCTTACACGGTTTAAATGAGCACTTTGTGTACCTGGGCCCATTACATATATTTTCATCCCGTTACAAGTGGAGTGCAAAAAGAGGGTTTAATGAAAGAAGCAGTTTGTTCAATAGCATTTAAATCAAGACAAACAGAGTGCTCAGCATGTGTCTAATTCTGCTCCTACTGGAATAACTTTGTAACTTCTTTGGGAGACAGACTTGGTCTGCCACAACTGAGTTAAATTCTCAGTAAGTACAATTCCGTTTCTGACTATTAAGCAGATGAGCTTAAGTGATCAGCTGGTTCTGTTTGGTCTTCCTTCAAAATATATAAAACCCCATATTAAACATATGTGCACACATACAGGTGCATGAAACCATGCATAAACATCACTGGCTTACACTGACTTTTAGGCACAATTTCTTCTGGCAATGAAAACACACAGGAGATAACTGAATCTTTTAAATATCCCCTCATGGAGCTCTCCAGTACACACCATCCCAAAGGAGAAAATGTTATATCACACTAGAGTTCATAGAAAAGAGATCACCAACAGTTTTCAAAGCAGGCTTGGGTCTCCACAGCTGGTATTTTCCTTACTCCACTATTCCCACAGCTGCACATCTACGTTTTGGCCACCCCTAAAAGTATCCAGTCACTGAAACTGTACTTACATGTCCAATATTTTATATACTGGCTTTTCCCTGTACAATAACTCATAGTTTCCTGCCTTCTGGTAGGAAAATATTGATTTAGTTGCAAGATCTTAACCGAGAACTAATTCTTAAGGAAGATGTAACAGACAAAACAAATCCAGTGCCATGATCTCAGTGCCTCGTCTTATTTGGAGTGAAGTCTTCACACACGCTCCAAGTCCAGCCATGCTCAGCTGGACTTATAGTGGAAGGAATCCTTAACAAAAGTAATTTTGCAGGATCATATTCTAACAACAAAAACAATGTGATGGCTGCCTTGGGCTGGTGCATCTTCTGTGACATAAATTATAGGGAAGGGTGCAGTTCTGGTCATTTTGTAGGAACATGATTGTTCATTTGAAGAGACTGTGGGCTGGGATCTTCAGCTCATGTGAGCTGACACAGCCTGCAGAAGTAACGCCAACTGACACATGCTCAGGTCCTGCCACACCAAGTTTTAAATGGATTTAACACATTTCTCTCCCCAGTACCAAATGCAGTGATGTCTACATCAAACCGCCAATTACATGTGGGCTGCTTCTAAACAAAAGCCTTTCTAATTGTTTCAGATACACCATCTGTTTCTGATGAAAACCATGGAGAAACTGCAAGCCCTCATAAACATCATCCTAGATTTCTCTTCTGAATGAAATCAGCTTAGTATTGAGGAGTGTAACTTTAAAGAGCTCAGAGGGGCTGTTGTCATCCGCAGGTACATGAAGCTCATAGGTCTTCCCAGATGAGAGATCTCAAGGGAATACCTTTCACACCAGTTTTTTATGTTCACCTACAGGGAAAATACCAGGAAGATGGCCTTTTCCAGTTGGATTTTTGCTTTGTTTATGGAGAAAACTAGTCAGAAGCGCTTCAGGATTTCCTTATTATTCTCACATAAAAGCAATCTCATGATTGGTGGCTAAATAGATGCCAATAAATATTACAGCTGAAATCCTCAGAGTGCTTTTTGTTTTACTATGGGCATCTCTTCACATCAAGATACAAGTTTTGTCTTTAACCTCAGGACATTTCTTAATATACTGACCACAATAGTGTTTACATTCTCCAAGCAGGACTCCCTGCCTGGCCCATTCTTCTACTCAGAAACATACTTCAGCATAGCTGGCATGAGACAAAAAAAGAGAACTTCCCTTGGACCAATACCAACATATTTCAACAAAGCTTCTGATCAAAGTGCAAGACAGAAATGAGAAACAAGAAAGGCAACAGTTGTGACAGCTCAACAGCTATTGTGGAATTTCTTTGGGGAACCAGAACCATCCTTTAAGAATCTATATGATGGCATTAAAGTACAAGCAGAAAATTTCCAAGAAGAAAACTTCCACCAAGGAAGTTTAACTGTTTCTGTCAGTTTAGAGGTCAAAGATGTAGGATGACAAAATATTCCAGGGGGAAAAGGCTTTCTCTGTAGAAGGTGAAGAGCAGATGAAAAGAAGGAGTGTATCTGGTTCCAGAAGTCTGGGAATCACAAGTACAACCCAACAATGTGGGGTTGCAATGCTTTATAGTAAATGTGTCTCTCCCTGTGACTGTTACTAAGACATTATGAGCAAAAACTTGCCCTTGGTTGGTCTGGTACAACTCAACTGATCATAGCTGAATAACTCTACATATAATAACATGGACTTTTCCCCACTATGTATTTAAACCTGGACTTAATGGATGAAAAGAAAATCCCTTGAATAATGAAAGAATAAAGAAAGCACAACATGACTATGGCTGAAACACAGTAACACTGATCACAAGCCTGGTAATGAAACAGTGTTTACTGGCCATGATATTTTTATTTTCACTTAATCTGAAATATTTCCTGTGTGTAATTGCTTTTGGAAGTAACAGCTCTAAGGCACGACACATTTTTGTGATGGTAACGTCAATGTGTAGAGAGAAACATTAGCACTCAGTGTCAAGCACACTTGAGTTTTTCAATACACTTGGAGGAAGATACTCATAAAGGCTCATCACAATGGCATGGAGGACTAATATTCCAGACAATTAGGCTTTCTGCTTCAGATGGGACAATTCAAATGCGGATGTCTTTAAAGCACATTTTCATCCCCTTTATTGCTCACAGGAGGAAAAGAGATGCCTTTTTTGTTTAGAAAATGTAGGGCTGAAAACTGAACAGATGTTAGAGACCGTAATGTCTCACTTTCATTGTTGCAGAAACCACCACTTGGCCATCTCATGCCCCTTTCTCACTAAATCTCATATAAATATGATTATGACTTAAATTGTTATGGTTTGCAGAGGGTTATAGGGGAAGAAAACATAAAGCTGGAGTCAGCCATCAGAAAATCTTCCTTTTCCCTTCATGACATTTTCTTTAAAACTTACAAAATCTATGCTTGCTAAATAAAAGTGAACGTCTCTGCCACCTGAATCTAAATTGAATATAATTGGATACTTGTATGTCAAAGCACTCAGAGACATAAATCCAAGTATCAGCACATCAATAGGAAGGCACTTGGGTCACAAGATAACCTATAGTATATATGATACATCTTCTTAAAGCTGTTCTTGGAATCCAAGGAATTCTTTTGTTAGACACTGAGTGGATATCTCTTATTAAAGGGGTGTTTATAATGGTGGACAATGCAATTCAAATATAGAACCTACACTAGTCTTCCATCAAAGGTAGAGAGAAACCTAATAGCCAAAAATAAATCTCTGCGATACTTCAGTGGCAAAACATTTGAGCAATTTTTAAATGCACTTGTGAGTCTCAGAAGTGTATCTGAACCTAATGGAGGGTTAAAGGTAAAGGAGACCTTGAAACCACCAAAATCCACTTGTCCAAGTAATTATGCAGACGATTTCTAATATTTATTTTCCATGCCTAAACTAGTTAAGAAGCCTCAGCCAACACAAAAAGTAACCCTGGCCTAGTGATATGGACAGAGGATTTCATGCTCCAACAAGGGATCTAAAAATGAAATGATAATGACAGGCAGAAGTCTTACAAAATATTCTTAGGAAAGAAGTCAAGAATAAAATTAAGTGATGAAATCCTAAACAGGTGAAAGTCTTTTAATTTTACCTTGTTCCTGATTTAATAAGCTCCAAGTTTAATCACAATGGGCAGGCCTAGTGTGTACTGTAGAACATACCAAATCCATAATCATTTAGCTGAAAATGGGGTTATGATGACAGGGCAGCGCAGTCATTGCTAATGCTGGCTACTGAGTAGATCACGAAAGCCAAGTACCTGACTCTGATAAACTGAAATGTACAGGGTTTTTTTGATACAGTGACTTAATTCAGCACAGCCAAGTCTACAACGCATGAAGGCCCACATAATTCTGCTTTATGTCACTCCTTACTGCAGCATAGGCACAGACTTCCCTCCCTTCCCACCAAGCTATATAGATTTTCTAAATGCATGCAAATGTACCCAAGATGGCTCATTTTGTTATCAATTCCCCAAGTGCTAACATTCCAATCATTAACTAATTGTCTCTGTGCTCTATTGACAACTTGGCCACCTTCTTGCTAATTTTTGCTGACATGATGGAGGCCCTGAAGAACTGGGTTAACCTTTCAATGTCCATTGAAGATCCACAGGTCTGATGACGATTGATTGACCTGGCCTCTATGTTAGATAAAACCCCATCAGCTTTCCAAGTGATTTGTGTAATGAGGCATCAGTAATTGACAACAGGTAAGTGAACTTAGAAGTCCCCATCTTTATTGCTGTGGAAAAATGAGTGGAAACAAGTATTTGAAATGAGTGCAAACTTGTAAGAGTTAGCAAGAAATACGGATGCATGCCTGTGCATTGTAATATCATGTATTGTGTATATCTTAGAGATATACACAAGAGTACATCTATAATGTGCTCAAAATACATGGCACTTGGGTTCTCCTACATCATGTAAGGGATACATATCATATATATGCATATGTGTGTACATATATATTACACATATAGATTGCATTTGGTTTGTTACAGAAGAATATGCTCATTCCTGTGTTCTCATAAAATCTTTTGCTTGGTTTAGGAGTCTATATAGTACACACCAATCTGGATTATGATGTCTTCTGTTTCCAAGTGCTTACTGAATGTTCAAGAACTAAGTTGTAGCTGGCTATCTGGATTCTGGAGTCCCTACCTGACCCTGACTTTATTAAGCACAAGAATTACATACTCTCAGATGAGCATATATCTTCACAATAGTTGCCTCATTATGGCTTTTAAAGATAGTCTGCACAATGCTACACTTGTTTTCTAAGTGGTTTTATGGGGACTACAGAAAATTCTGCAGTCTCATCTCTACATGCATCTGCTCTGCAGCTCCCGTTTCAAGCCATCTCCATGTGCTTCCAAGCAAATTGATTCAGAGCATAACTCACCTTTGTGCTCTCAAGATGTACCCCCAAATGATTAAAACTATTCTAGAAACAGAAAGGCAACAACTGAATTTGCTCTACCCTAAACCTCTAGGGTTGTCTCCTTTTAATTTTACATTAATAGCTATAAAACTATCCACACAGGACAATAATACAAGATGAAATAGAGCAAATATTATTAACAAGGAGAGATCTTCTGGCTGACTCCTCACAGCCAGCCAGAGAGCATGAAATGTTCCATCTATGCAGACAGGCAGAGATATATACACCAAAAGCACACACACATATGATAAAAAAAAATACAAATGTAGTATACCTGTTCAAAATTATTTGATCAAATAAATTCAATAAATAAATAAGCAAACCCCCAAGAAAATTCCCACCCAAAATTCTGGATTTTGTATCCTAATTCATCTGTGAAAAACCAGAAAATCTCCTGTCTTCCCTTTTTAGCTCTTTGTCCCTTCACTGCCTTCATTCCTTTCATTTTTTTGTGCCAAAAATACTTGCAGTTTCCAGATAACTCTGTGTTGGTGCCCATGTGGACATCAGTGCTTTTCATCTGATGACATAGACAAAACTGGCAGCTTTAGTCAGAATTAAGCCAATATCATCTCACACACGTATGTGCATTTCTGTTTGGTTATTTTGTACAAAATCCTTTTGCAACTTGAAGGTTTTCAAGAGTCCATACACTTTATCCTCACAGCCATTATTTGGATTTGGCATCATATCATTTATAGTAAAGTTCATTTGATTACAATGGTAATTAAAGAAATACACTTCTGTAGAAAATTAGAGTTGCTTCTGTAGAGATTAGAACTCTGTAGATATTACCTTCAGAGAAAACAAAATGGAATGATCTCATCTGCATGTATATGTTCTTTAAATGTCTACCTTTACATGTTTATTAGTCTTGTAGAATTTTGGAACAGGAGCCCAAGTTGCTCTCACGATAAAATGTGTCTACTGGAAAACCATTTTTAGTTGAAATTTATAGAATCATAGAATAGTTTAGGTTGGAAAACACCTTTAAGGTCACAAAGTTCAACCGTATAACCCAGCACTGCCAAGTCTATCACTAAACCATGTCTGTAATCACTGCATCTACACACTTTTAAATACCTTCAGTGATGGTGACTCCACCACTTCCCTAGACAGCCAGTTCTAATGCTTGCCAACCCTTTCAGTGAAGAAATTCTCCTTCATATCCAAACCAAACCTCCCTCTAGCACAACCTGAGGCCATTTTCTCTTGTCCTATCACTTGTTACTCAGGAGAAGCGACTGACCCCCACCTTGCTACAAACTTCTTTCAGGCAGCTGTAGAGAGTGATAAGGTCCCTCTTGAGCCTCCTTTTCTCCAGGCTTCAACCCCAGTTACTCCAGCTGCTCCTCATAAGACTGGTGCTCCAGACCCTTCACCAGCTCTGTTGCTCTTTATTGGATGTGCTCTAATACCTCAGTATCTTTCTTGTAGAAAGGGGTCCAGAACTAAATCTTTCTTGTAGAGAGGGGTCCAGAACTAAACACACTATTCAAGGCGCAGCCTCACAAGGGTACAGGGGATGATCCCTACCCTAGTCCTGCCAGCCACACTATTGCTGCTGCAGTTTATAAGTCTTCTCTGCATTTCAAAAACATCCATTTTCAAAACATTTTAAATAAACAGACATCCTACGATTGCTGAACAGTAACTCCCATGATTAAGAAAACACAAAAGATTTTAAAATGTTACTAAAATAAAAACAATGTTAGTTGAAATGAAACGCAACACATGAAATCCTGGCACAACTGAAATCAGTGGCAAAGCTCTCATTGACTGTGGTGGGCAAAGGATTTCTTTAATGTTTCTTACGTACCACAGTGGGCTGTTAAAGTCCATTCCTGATTTTATTGGAGGAAACTCCCAATTTCTTGAACTGAAATCCTTGAGGATTATGCCTTGAAAAGGAAGAACCCAATCAAACAAGAAGATGAAGGCACACTGACCACTTTCTACTGGCCCATTATCAAAAGACAACAAACAGCCCCAATCCTCATAAAATCCAGTTTTCCTCCTTACAATGCTAGGCATAATTTAGTTTGTGTTAAGCTCATCTTTAATTTTTTTCTGTTTTAATTCAGCAGGAATTGCTGTTCTTCAGGGAAGCCCTATTCAGAACTCTAGGCAGCATCATACAAATCCTACAAGATGACTTGGCACAGGCCTACCTGCACCTCTGCTTTGCCCTCTTCACTTTGATGAAACCAAAGATCAAGTTTTACCTTTCCATAGGCAGACACCATAGGCAGTTCCTAAACACAAGCAGAGACCAGTCCAGTACAGTCCAGGAGAAAAGCTGTCTGCATATGTTTCTAGGATTTTGGAGGTCATGCAGAGAGGCATTTTTGATTTGGGGTGACAGTGAGAGTATTTTCCATAGTGAATTACTGCCTCTCTTGACTGTAAACCCTATTCTTCATCATTGTCCTGCACATCATCAGTTCACAAGAGTAGAACAGCAGAAGAAACATTTCATGTTTCTTACTGTTTTTGAAAAGTCTTGAATTTAGTAAAAGTAAGACAGACAGAGATCTGGAACACAAATATGGGAAACATAATTCTATTGATTAGCATATTTTTTGAAAGGTCAGAAGTGCCTTGATTCCTACGAACTGAACCTATCATAAATATACGAAAGGAATAACTGAGGTTTATAGGAGAGATACCTTTTTTCTTAAGGTACTTGTTACTTTTCTGGTTTAGCATTTCTATTGCTAAATAATTAATAGTTGCTTTACTTTTAATTTTGGTCATTGGATGTAAATTATTAAACGTTATAAAAATCTTTGTAGCCAATCATATTTATCCGCTATATAAAAAACATTATGTTAATATGGAAGCAATAGATTCAAATGACTAACATATATATATCTGCCTGTATAGATGTGCAAAAAAATCCATGAATAAAAGAACACCTATAATAGCAACTTCTACCATCATTTTAAAAATTAAGTGTTACCATGGTGAGTTTTCAAACTGCAAATCGTTCTTATTTAATACTATTTGCTCTATAGTGAAAAATGTATGTATGGATGGTGTCTAGTATGTAATAACATTTTAAGAAATCTAATCACATTTGTATTAAAACTATTGGACATAGAGGCTTACCAGCTAACTGAAAACAGAAACATGAGGTCTTGATTGAATATATTACATTTAAAGTAGTGATGTTATTGATAAAATATGGTGCATCTTCTCTATTAGATGGTATGCAGTAAAGAAAAATCTAAACTGTGTGATGTTTATGTTAACCACCATGAAAAGGACATTTATGAGTTAACGACGAATTCATCAATTTTATATCACTACATACATTTTTTAAATTAATCCAATAGCAAATGCTTGTGAGAAAATGTTGATAGTTGAAGTACCAAAGACTTCACATGGATACAGAGGATATGGGTATCATTTTCAAGAGCACTTATATGATTCAGGAGCTTAAGTCTGACTGACTTTCAAAGAAAACCTTTTAAGCAGTTTATGTAGCATGGATCTGCTCTGGAGCACACATAACAATGGGAAGTAAATGGAAAGATTCACACATCCTTCAGCTGCCTTGGATCTATACCTCCTTCGGATATATTTGATGCATTCCTACTGCTTATAGGCTGCAGTGATGAAGCTGTTGAGATGCTTTGAGGTAGGTGTGGGTCTGGTGAACGAATTCATCACATGGTTTGTATTTTTGACTAATACGAATATTAAAAGCAGCTCTGTGTATGCAATACTGCGTTCAACACTAGACTTCCTTTGCAAATAGCGGCACTTTGCTGTTAGCTCCACCCTGGAGTGATTCACCTTGATGAAATCCCAGGCAGTAGTGCAAAGGAAACCTAGGTACTACTTGGATGGTATAATAAAGGGTCCGTATTTCTTATCTCACCTGCATCAGCTGACACAAATCTCAGTTTTAGGCTGAAAGAACAATGAATCAAGCAGCAAGTGTTGGGTGAGGACCATTTGTGGTTATGTTTCCACATTAAAGCAAGGTAGGTGTGAAAATTCCACAGAACTAGTAGAACCAATACTCACACTAACACGCCTTCCTCTCTGCTGGTTCCTATTACCATGGGTGAAGCAGGAATCTGGCATCCATTACTAATGACAATATGTAAACCTGGTGCTTAATCAATCTAATAAAAAATGTTGTTGCCTTGGGCAACTGCTTATGTATGTTGCCTAACCACAGGACCACCAAGCTGAATATCAGCAGAATTCCATTTCTGGCTCAACCCACATGAGTTTGTGTTTTCCTGTTTCTCCCGTAATTATTTTAAGATATTCACAACATTGTTAGTCTTCCATATAAAGGGTGTTTTGGTGGTTACAATGTTCTTAGAGTTGATCTCTTCAAACCTCTTTCACTATCTCAATGACCTATCTTCTTAAGCACTTGGCCTGAAAACAAACACATCGGTACAAAAATAACACCTCCTCTGTATGGCAAAGGTACAAGCATGGGCTGTTTCTGATGTAAAGCTGCGAAAGGAACTCTCTCTTATGTCTAACATAAATGACTTTAGGAACCAGACTACAAAGACATCGAGTTCCTGTACTGTTGCACTTTTTTTCTAAGTAATTATCCTTTAAAGTAGATCACACTCTCTTTCTTCTGCTGCTCCCACCCACCCCAGCCTGGCTTTGACCAGGGATTCTTGTCTGAAACCTCAGAAACCTTCATGAAAACAGCTTTGCGAAACCTGATGTTGGCTTCACTAACAGGTATGGTCTGGGCTGTTTCAGTGACAAGTGTTTTCACAGAAATTCCCAGCTGGCTCTTTTGCAATTCCCAGTCCACTGCCCATAACTTGAGCTCTCTATTCCCTTGCTCGATGTATTCTTGACTGAATGGCTGCAGCTTGGTAACAGCAGCTCCCTAGATTCGTCTTTCTTCTATAATTCTCATCTTGATTTCTTCTGATCTGAAGGGTTGAGGGAGCTTCTTTTTCATGATCCCTGTGGAAGGGAGACAAGGCTGGCCCTCAGACCAGGTGCTCTCAGATGATCTGTTAAAGGAATAAATTCCTCCTGAAATTCTACTGAAGTTTCGCACTTAGGGGACAATGTGGAGCAGAAGTTTGGACTCAAGAGCACTTTTCTGGCATTTCCTAGTGCACAAGGATCTCAGATCCAAGAGGGTGATGGTCCCCAGTGGGTCTGCAGGAGATGCAAAGCATAAAAGGCACAATGAAGTCCACACTTGCTTCCCCTAGAGATCCATAAATACCTGAGGTTTATTGGTTCTAGACAGTATGCTGGGGCAAGGTCCCTCTCTTGAAGTCTCTGCGCCAGATAAATCCCGGTCTTGCAGAATCAATGCAGTGCTCTACTTCTTCAGGTGGCACTTAGAGATGTCGCTCTGCACTGTGCTGAGGTCACAGGGGTTTAGAAGAAATTTATTAGAGATTACTTTAAAGATGCTGCTGACCCTTGGTTTCTACTTGTGCAGCCCAAACCAATTGTTATCTGACAGCATGATGAAAGCTTAAATACAGTTCTTTGCTGTGATGACAATATCTTATTGCCAGGGTGGCTATTTATTGTCTAATTACAACAGCAATGCTGGAGATCCTCTGTGAAGAACTCACTGAGATGCTATTTCCACCGGCGGTAAGGAGCAGTGCTCCTAGAGTTGTCATGGCACAAGCCTGCACACAAAGTCCATAGGAAGCTTGCTCCTACAGAGACTCTACCTTCAAGTTTCATTAGAGACAATTTTTGCCTCTGCTCCCTATATTTTCTTCCTAAAAAACTCTGAAAACAATCAATCAGAACCAAAGGATTTGGCTTTGGTTTAATACCTTAACAACTGACTTGCTTTGCCTTGTGCTGACAAGTCATTCCTTCTGTAAGCAGCGCTGCTACCTGCTCTGCTGATGAGATTTCCACTGTTTGCTCCCCTGAGTTTCCATGGAAATAGTTTATTACTGTTGTCAAGGATGGACAATCCAAATATGTTTTAAAGAATTATAATGTAGAAACTTTGCAAAACATCCTTGTAGCTGTCAGCTTCTCCTACCAAGATTTTGTTTGTATCATGTGTGCATTTTTAAATGAGCAGATTCAATGTTTGCATTGGTATCAGCAGTGGTATTACAAGAAAATATTATTTTAACATGCTTAGAAATGCAGAAACTATGAGCAGATAAAATTACGGAATAGAGATGAACTTCTAAGCATGTTATTAGAGGGCATTTTTCCTCCATTGCAAGGGGGGGGAGGGAAGCAATGAATATTATTCGAGGTTCTTTTAGGTAAATCAAAATTTTACTAAACAACCAAATATTTTTTCCTTAAAAATACTTTTTGCTATCTAATATTTAAAGGGCCACATTGCCCATGACAGTTCTGTGAATGCACAGCACAATTACTTGCATGAAGACCATGTATTTCCAGGATTTGGCCTATCAGGGCTAAAGACAAAAGAATCTCAAAACATTCAACTATTTCCAAATGATTTCTACAAATGCTCAAATTCCCAATCCACTTTTTAGCCTTACAAAACTCCTCACAGTGATTTATTTCAGGAAGCACTCAAATGCATCTGTAACAGGCAGGCACACAGCCACATGCTTATCTTTAAGTTTGCCATAAAGGAAAAAAAAATGGTTTCAATATGAAAATTCCTCATCTAGCTCCTAATTTCCTGATTATTAATGAACATTCAGCATGTTATAAAAGCTACATTAAATTTACTGCTGATACGGGATGCTGAAATAATGTTTTAATAGAAATAACTCCAAATCCAGTGTGAAGTTTTAGTGATGATAACGTTCTTTCTATAGATTATCACAGGCCTCTTACAGCACTCTATAGGAGAGAGACCACCCTCTGCCGCATGGTGCTGCGTGGCTCAAAGTGAAAGTATGAAAAGTTAGGAATTTTCCGGGTCATTTTTATCCACAAGGGGCTTTATAACGTAAACTGGCTGCGTATTGGTTTTTATTTCCCTTCAGTCCTGCCTTTTTCACTAGCCTTTCATTTGTGTCTCATTATTTCTAATGATTATCCCCAATCTAAAAGTGAATTATGTCAACAGAGAAACTTCTGTTGCGTTCAGCAGACTTGGAACTGGAATGTTAACCTTGTATTTTCCTATGCTTAACTGTCTTTTAAAATACTTGTTATGAAATGCCTTCAGCACAGGGGTAGGGGACATAGTTCAATTAAAACTATTCCTAAAGATTAATACTGTCTTTCTAAGTCATAAATACATATATTAATGTTGTTCATATGCAGTTTAAAGTTTACATAGATAATACATGTCACAGAATAGTAACATACCTACTCTCATCCTTTTTTATTTTCCTATGTTTCAAATACAATGGGCTCTTTTTAACCAGAGCCAGTCTGTAACTGGTATCAAAAGCTTATTCTGTGCCTGAGAATGTGGTGTTGGAGGAATTTCCTCTTGATTTTCAAATTCAGCTTTCTCTTAATTTGTAATTCGCTATTTAGCAGCTGATGAAAATTGACAAATGGCAATTTCCTGCAATTTGGGCTTTTTCCAGTATTATTTCTGCGGCTAGAACCTATTAATACCAATTGCATTAAAAACCTCAAATTCCATTGATGCTATTTGCACAGAGCTTTTGGTATAATTTTACTATTTGATAGATGCCAGGCATTTAACTCTTGTGACTTTATTTACTAACAGACATTCCAGCCCAGCAGCAGCAAAGTGTCCTTCCCAAAAGTTTTCCTACTTTAATATTTTTATAAGGTCATTTTTCCTTTTATGTAGCTAAAGAAAGGGGGGAAAAAATTCCTTACGTGGGTGGCTTTTGGAGTTTGGTGAGAAAAATCTGAGTAGAGTGGGGAGCACAGGGAAGCTTTTTCAGATGTTGTGATATGAAGGATTTTCTCTCTCATCTCCCAAACCCTGTAGATGGAGCCCTCCACTAAGATCTTGCTGTATCTCTAGCACAGATTGACTTCTTTTGGGTTGATGATGATTGATCGTGTTGTTTTCTTCATTACTTTAAACCTAATCAGTGCTTGGTGTAATTTGAGTAATGATTGCTCATTATTGGCAATTGTGAAGTTTAAGACTTTCTTCATTTTACCTCACAAGACAGCCAGTTGGGAGATGCTCATACATCCCCATTTGGGCAATGTTTGAGGTAAGAGAAGGGAACCGTCATCAGTGATAGGCAGTATTGAAAGCTTTCTGCAAGTTTATTACTGTGTGTTTTCTTGGCCAGGGGCTCCTGGTGTAACCCCCATGATCAGATCTGATCATGAAAAAGTGAGTTTCTTAGCAGACTATATCATTTAGGCCTTACTGAAATTCCTCAGTTCAATAAATCATACTATTTCCTAATAATCTGCCTTATTAAGTGGTATGGATGGATTTGCAAATAAAAGGGGTTTTTATATCCCCCCAAAAAAGGGAAAGAAGAAATGATAATGAATGAGAATCATATACAGACCAAAACTATACTGTTTGTCACTATCCAAATTCTGCTGTTAACTTTATTTTTAATTAAGAATAAGAGGAATTATTGCATAATGGAGGGGTTGATTTACAGGCATTAAGCTGGGTAAGCAGAGAAAAGGATGTTAAGCTATACGGTACCCAGAGGACACACCATGGGAGCCTGGCTAAGCCCTTCGTTTGAGCTGAAATTATGCTAAGGACATAATGAAAATCTATATAAACCACAAAATTTCAGATTCACCATTCTGGGAATAAGGACAGGTTTTCTTCGTGGGCCTACTTCCACAGGTACAGGTTGCATATAATTGTTTATCCAAACAATAAAGAAAGAAATGATCATTTCCGTATTATTGGTGATTCTTTCCAACTGCTTCAGCCATATTAAACCAAAAGTCACATGTGATGCTTTATGAAATGCTTTATCAATTCAAAAACTAGCTGCATAGTTCAATTGAGATAAAATACATGGTGCGTGCATTAAATACCCCCATTTATTCCGTTCTATTTTCAATGCTCCTATTTTAGGTTTGCATTGACATAAATCATTCGAGAATATGTTAGTTAAAAACTTAATTAAAACATCGGGGGTTTTTTCAGCTGCCTTTTACATCCATTAAAAAAATCGCACTCAACACAAAACATATGAACCTCAATTTGTTCTACAGTAAACCAGCTAATTCTGAGGTGAAAAGGTGTCCAGAGACATCAATGGCGCTTGCATGGAGCTATTCTCTCTTTGTAATTCCACAAGGCATTTTGTAGTAGAGAAAGCAGGGATGCTTTCTGTCTCTACCTTCCTGAGCTGACATCTAACAGCCAAGAGCGTAGTATCAGTGACACACTCAGTAACTGAGGTGCCTTCAGATGAGGAGGTTATGCGTTTCCTACCCGACATGATCACACTCAGCCTCAGGGGCAGTTTCGGTGCATGCAGCAGCACTGATAGAAAGAGTCTTAGCAACAGACCAGGCGCTTGCTGGAGGGGACGAGATATCTCATTCACTCAAGTTAGACCAGAGGACCTCAGCATGGATAAAGCTCGGCTTTTTTTTTCCTCCCCTTCTTTTTGCCTTTTTTTTTTCCTGGAAAGAGACGCTGCCTACGATGACTATGCAAGTAACAATAAATACATCCTGATATTATAACATCAGAATAATGTGATCGTTTGAATTCATACTGAGAACAGTAAAAACAATATGCTTTCTGATTGAATTATTCAAGCTCTTAGCTTTTAAGTTTCAATTATAGATACAAACACTGTATGCAAGGGAAACTGAACAATAAACAGCATTTTTTAGCTGAGGTATAAACAGCAGCCAGTTGCAGAATATGATTTTTTTTTAAGATGAAAGTGTACCCCATCATTAAGATCAAATCTATGAGAGCAGAAGCTCTGCAAAGCACAATGTTGCTATAGTACACTACTCCAGATGTAATACCACACAGGCTTACTTGGCTATGATTCTGACTTATTCAGTAATTACAAGCAACAAAGAAAACAGGCGTCTGATAAGTGTATGTTCAAATACTGAGTCTGGATGAAAAGTAATATGCAAAGCCATTAAAATAAGTAGAGAAAGCAAAAAGATGTTTCAAATTCTTCTTAGAAATGCAAAAAATATTGCATGCTTTTACAAAATGCACCACCACGGATGGTTTGCCATTGTTCACAAAAATGCACAGGGAATTACTAAGGACTGAGTGTGTGTTTGTGTCTGGTGTTTTCTCAGATAAGGGTTTGTACTAACACTATCTATGTCTTAGAGGACTTCTGCAAAATATGTTAATAGTCTTACAAGCCTATGTATGCTGAAAGAAACTGCATACTGGAACATATGCATGTGTGAACTAAAATAAATAAGAATCATTCCATTTAATAAAGATTAAAACCATAACAGAAAAAGAACAGGATATATACAGCCCTAAATTAACTCACCATGTTGTTACTATAATCCATGTTACTGTTTCTACCCCCCTGAACAATTCTGTGATCTTATGTCTTCATTTGGGGACTGATGCTACAAGCATGTGTGCATGTATTTGTAATTTCTTTAGTAATATCACAAAGCCAGCTGCACTGCCTCCGTGCCTGTCAGTGTGACCTAATGAGGCAAAGCCATGTAGAGCTGTTCAACTTTACGCGCTGCGAGAAGCCATCCTCAAGTCAAATGCTGAAGTTACTCTTTCAAAATGCCCAGAACTGAATCACCCAATGTTTTAGCAGCTCATGATTTCTCTTTTTTAACTTGAGACAATAAATATTATTGTAAGCCTCAGAAATAGCTATTAGCAAATTCAGTTTTTGCAGCAATTATCAGTTTGGATCTATTTTAAAATGCAGAAGTAAAGAGGTCCTTTTCTGTTTGAGAATCAAAAAAACCCAGTTACTTTGAAAATTTAATTCTTTGTCCAAAAGCCACTTTTTAATGAAAACTATTCATGACCCAAACCATTGTTTCCTGCAATGCCTACAAATATTCTGGCCACGCAGGTACTTCAGAAACTGCAGCTTCTCCCCATGAGTTCCTGGAGATACCAGAACCATTAACTGCCAAGTACTGTCCAGACTGGATTCAGATGGCAACACTGCCCTTTCTTTCTCCAGTCCTTGGCCTCTCAGTTCTCCTCCGGCAGAAAACTCATGAGAAAAGAAATGGTTTTGCATCACATATTAGTTTTTGGCTATATCTATTTCTTGACCTGACTCTCTGGGTGGCAGCAGAACGGCTCACTCAAGCACAAGCCAGGGGTGATAGGCAGAGAGAGCATGTGGAGAAGGGGCAACGTACATAAAATACATGACCAGGTTACATTTAAAGAGATGGAAGATGCATAAAACTAGTCACGGAAGGTTTAGATACAACCACAAATTAAACATTAAAAGCAACCTTTTCCTTTCTAGAATTCTGATTTGAGATCTAATTTTTGGGAAAACAATAGATATATATGCAGGTTACATACACATCCCCATGAAGAAGTTCTACAAACAGGATTTTCACTTTTTGGCATATTTTTCATCATTTGTCATCATGATTAGTTTTAGATTAGACCAATATATATTTCCATTTTAAGTTGTTTTGAAAGAGATTCAATATTGATTGCACGTGTTTTCCCACATCAACATGAACAGAAAATGAATGATAAATACACTCTCTGTGGATTTTTGGAACACAGCAACATTTGGGGGTTAATGAAGGTAAAGGAAAAGCTCTCGGATAGAATTGTTGGCCTTCTGCCACAAAACTAGAGAAGTAACTGGAACTGTAATTTCCAGTTCTAAAGGAGCTGAAATAAAGAGAACAAAACTCCAGGACTCCAAGCACAGAACACTGCCCTGCATATAAAGTTTAGGTCTGTGCCCCTCCATGAACGGAGAGCCATGGAGTGATATTAACTGATGGTCTAGTGGCTGCAGTGGTATTCCTCTTGTATTTGGACATACGGAGGAAGAAGTGGATAGATGATGCCATATGTCAGAAATAATTACAATGCTATCCATTCTCAGTACGACAAAGAGGAAAGTAACGACTTTGGCTAGGGCCAGAGAGAATATAAAGCAATATTTTTGGGAAAAAAAATAAAGGTCAGTGTCTGGCAAGATCACCATAACTGGAGATAGGTGAAAATAGCAAATTTGGAAGCCAATTCTTCTGGTTTTCAAGCAAGACAAAAATCTGCATCACTGATAATTCATAGGAAATTCAGTTATCTATTTGTTGCATCCTGGAAGAAGCCGCAAGTCTCTTTTCAGCTGGATTTCCACATTCCAGAGCTGACTGATATTTATACGTGGTATCATCCAAAAGCAAAACCACACTTGCTGCCCTTGGTGTAGTTCTCCCGGCTGAGAATTCAATACATCACAAGAGGAACTCATAAGAACAAATCACAGAAGGATTCACATTTAATGAAGCAAATTTTGAAGAACCAAGACACAAGCATTTTCCCTTTGAAAACCATAAGACCCCACTGCATGTTGAGCCCACTGCGTTCAACAGGTCTCTACTTGCACAAGCTACTTGTTTTTCCAATGACCCAATATGCTGGGGAGATATTTGTGGGTACCATTCACGCTTCTGTGTGAAGACAGCTGTAGCACAGACAAATTAAGCCTATTTTTACATGGTCATTAAGTTTATAAAGTCTTGCACAGGCATTTAAACAATCCCCAGGAACTCTTCATGTAGCCCAATGCTCTGCTCCTACTTCCGTCAGCTTTGCCCATTGGTGCCTCTTCAATGCTAGCTGGGCAAATGTGCATGAATTGATTATTGAAAAAACCCTGCATGTTTTGAATGCATTTGACTTGTTCCACTGAGCAAAGAAAATTTAGCTGAAGGACTGCATGGTTGTCCTGAGAGATGATTAACAAGGGTAATTTGCATAAGAAATTGGTGAGATCCTGGAACAGGAAAATATTGCAGCAACACGCCCCTTGGAGAGACAAATGAAGCCAATAAAGAGCTGAGAGTGATCCTTGCAAGACTTGTTTAAAAATCAACAACCAAACTGAGTGGGAATTTGAGAAGCCTCACAAAAATGTGCCCTACCTTAGCTCAATTGCTCCTGCCAGAGGATTTTTTGTCTCTAAAGTTCATAAGCATTCCCACTGGGGAAGAGCAGCAAATACGAGCTATTTACTAGAAGTGGTCTAAGGCAAGCTGCGCTTCCCAAATCTTTGTTAAAAATGTTCAGCTGTATCTAAAATGACAGCAAACATTGTACAGCAGTAATGTGTGGTGCAGGGCCAGAGCAGAAGAATGAGGCCAATTTGTACCAGATGAAGAGCCAATGCACAGAGGTAGCCTGCTGGTACAGGGCTGCATCTCTGGCTGCACAGACTTGAAGGCTCACTCTCCAGTTCCTGAGAGCTTTGCTGATAAAGGGATTTGGGAGCTCTTTTGGACCACTCATGGCTCCGTGGCAGAAATTTCTTCAGCTGTAGGACTGAGTTTTTAATTCTCAGCCTTTCTAGTGATTCCCTTGGCAATAGAGTCGAGCTGTCCAGAGATAACCACGCAGTTCCTGAAGGACATTATGGGTCACATAGCTTTCTGCTATACCAGGAGGTGCCTTACACTGCCTGAAGGGGTCCTGTTCACTCCTATCCTCCCATGATTTTCAGCCTTGCTGTATGTGTCCAGTTATGCCACTTGACATTAAGATTGCTGCCAAGTAAGTCTGCTTCTAAGGCAGGATTCCTCTAGTGGGAGAGCAAGCCAGTACATTTCCCAGACCTTCCCTCCCGTCCTTGCTAGCCAATGCACCCATAACATACACAGTTTACTCTAGACCAAAGGGCAATATTTTGTGAAGCTTCTTGTTCAAGTCCTGGTAACATATAACTTGCAAGCATGCACTTTGACCCTCCCCGAGCTTGGAACATTTGTATTTTTCCATCCTGATGATAACTTAATTAAATAAATAAATCTTTGAGGCTGATACGGTTGCCTCTAAGTTTCATTCCTTGGCTAAATGCCCTTTCTTCTCCAAAGTACTGTCAAGTATGGATAAGACAGCATGGGAAAAAGAAGATTCTGGTCCTCACTACCATTCTTGTCACACTGTGCTAATGGAAATCAGAGGCCTTGCTTTGGAGCTATAAATGTAGGAAAAACAAATAGGACAAGGACCACCAGAGACAGGATCAGTATGAAAATTCTCTTTAAAGCAAAGGGAAGGAAAGAGCTGAAAATATGCTCCTTCTGTAAAAAACACCAAGTCGTCGTAATACTAGCGGGAAGTAACTGCATGCTTCAAAGGGGAGTGAACATATTCACTTCATTTCTTTAGACAACAGTGCTCCAAAGGAGAAACCATAATAACTATTTACTTTATTCATACTGGTGCAATACAGAGTGTAATACTGAATGTCATCTCTTTTCTTAATGTCATCTGCCATGAAAAGACACTACCACCATAAACACCTGAATGGAAATGATCCCCTGCAACCCTACATCATCTCTGCTGTATACAGGCCTTTCCTTGGCCATTTATTTGCACAGTTTATACGCCCTTGAGCAGCATGTCAGAAATCTGAACACTGATTAAACCTCACAGCTGACCTAACCTATTGGGAAGAAATGTTCATGTATTAAACTGAATGAATTCTGCCCAGCTATAACTGTGAAACCCAAATACTATTCAAAACAAGCCAAATGCAGAAACACAGATCCAAACTATTTGCTCTTTCAAGATGTCTAAGTCTAGATCCAAATTCTGCTGCGTAACAGCCACAGCAATAGCACTGCTTCAATTTGACTGAGAGCCAGTTCTTTGGGGTCAGATTGATGTCATGCGATTTCAGATGTAATGGGACTGATTTTATACTAACAATATATATTTAATTCCACTGGTTTGAGGTTGGCTTTGTTTGGTGCCTTTTTTTTAAGAGCGGAGTCTGAAAAGGCAAACCCAAGCTTTTCTGATGCATGTCAACTGTGAGACTAAGTATTTCTTACTGGTTATTTATGAAAGACTTTCCTGGCTGACTCTTAAGGTCCTCCTTATCAGTTTAATCATAATTAGTTTATTATTGCTCACTGTAAAGTCTAGGAAATCAAACTCCAAGTACAACATGATTTAAAGAGTTTGTTTTATCTTTCTGCTCTCGGTGTCCTCTCAGTGTGTTTTCAGATGGCAGAGAAAACTCCCTGGAACTCAGCAATGTTCAGAAAATTGTTTTGATTAGTAAAACTGTTACCCAGTCCTCTTGCTTGATCCCCAGCTGACTGATGCAGAGATAAAGTTTAAGTCCCTAAATGTTCAGCAACTACAAGGTGTTATAACACAACCACCCCCAGAGGATTCCACCATTTTACAAACTATTTCCAAATGGTGCTCCATAGTTAACCCTGCTTAAAATGCAAGCCACTCCAACAGGTGGAAGCAGTTTTCCGTTGCGTATCAACTCTGCCAGGTTGAGGAGGGAATCGTTTGAATCACAAGCACCACAGAGAACAGTAAACATCACTGTTTAGAGTTCAAAACACTGAACTGAGCTGGGATTTTCCATTGTGGCACTGGCCAGAAGGCAATGGTATAATCTACAGGAAAAGAAAAATCACAATTAACTTCGTGCACCCGTGTTTCCTTACCCAGTGAATCCAAGGGAAAGAAAAGCAGATGTTTGTGTTTGGGCCCGTCTACTTTTCTTTCATTAAATGCACTAGATTAATCTGCCCCAGCATAAGGATAGTTCAGAACAGCGTCTGGTGAATTAACCAAGCCTTTCCACCAACATTTTTGGTGGGTGGCAATCAGGGGCATGGCTGACCCCTTATACTGGATGGATACCCCTGGGATGTTCCTAAGCCTCAGCAGTTTACAGAAGACATGCAGCAGCTCAGTGACTCAAACCCACTTTTACTTGAAACAAATGAAATCACTACTCCGGTATTTCATACCGAAGGATAACGAAATTCCAGTCTTAGTTTGAAACCTCGGTCATATACAGGGTTAAAGTTGTCACTAAATGTTATTTTAACACAGATTCTGTGTAGAAATTCTGATGGTAAAGGAAGAAATTCTGTAGCTGACAAAACTTATGAAAATAATATGGAGTTATCAAACGTAGCCATTTATGGCAGGAAATATCTCCTCTGATATATCTTCTGTATTTCCAGCAGCAGTGTACATACATATTAAAAAGGAATTTGCCTGAAAGCATGTGATTAGATAACCCATCTCATATTTAATGTTAATTTATGAGCATTAGGCAAGTTCTTATGAAGCCTTTTTAAACCAATTCATTGCCACAGAGCTGATCATTTATATCAGTCCTGGTACTCAGGTAGTAAATTCCTTAATTCACTTCACTAGATAACTCTCTTAGCAGAAGGCTTCACTAGCACTCAATATATTATCATCAGTACTAAGGAATGCTATTATTTCTCACTAACGGCATTATTCATGGGGAATGAAGATGCCCTGTATCCGCTACTGGTACCTTTGATGCTAAATAATCCTATTTTCTGTGAACATAAAGGCTGCTCAGAGGTACACATGGATTCAGTGGTCTTGTGCTTTTGTCTCAGCTCTGCCACTCACTCCCCTTAGAGCCTCAGGTAATTCTTTTAAAACTCCTAGTAGCGGTAGCCACTCAGTGACAAAGCAGAGCTCTGTTGTGCTAAGAGCATCCACCACTTAGTCCTGTTCTCCATCAGTAACTGAGGAATGAGCCAATGTGAAGACATGCAAGACATCTGCTTCTAGGAAGTTAGGGAATCCAAGACACACAGAGCTGGGGCTATGAACTCAGATACTGCACTGGAAGAGTTATAGCGATACCGGCAAAACCTTACAGCCTTGGTATCCATACACAGCTACAAAAAGAGCACAAACTCAGCCACAGCCCAATCCTGCCCTTACTTTTGAGTGGTATTACCAGCCAATTTGTTTGTGTGAGTCTAACTGGGAAGTATGATTCATTGGCTAAATCATTTCAAAGTTTCTAAGATATTGGAGGCTGTGAAAGGGCACAGTACTGTTAGCAGTACAAGAGGGTCTGGAATACAAAAAGCAGATTTAGATTTATGGCTTTGATTTCTTTGCCAAAGCTCCGGTCTGAACATTGAGTTCAGTCTGCAGACAGGGACCCGCTTTGACATTTAGATCTAGTTTCTGGTTTCAGATTCCAAATCCATTCAAAGTCTTAGTTTCTAGTATTTGTTGCAGAAGTTCAGATTTGCTTCCCCCAAAGGCCCTGTAGTGCTGCTGTAGCACCGTGGCCAGCTGGCATTCTGGTCCTACAACCACATCTGTGCTTTCTCCTCATGTCCCCAGTGTTTGTTAGTCTGAACCCAGAAACTCCAAGGTACAAAGAAAAGAAAGACACCAGAATACAAACATTATTTCAAATGGGGTTCAAAATGGTGTTAGGAAAAGGATATCTAGCAGTGCCGGTAATAAGAACAGGCTTGTGAAGCCACACATCACTCAGTAAAATACTTAATGAAGCATGCTTCATAAATATTTGCCATGAACTAATCTACGGTACAGAACAGTCCTATAGTGGGATACATCTAATCTAATGTTATCAGTCCCTTGGGAAGCATCTCTTGTCACTGAGTAGGATAGAAACAGGAAATGCCCATTCCCTTTCCGGTACCGTGCAGAGCTTGATTCAGATGAGACCTCAATTAGCATTTCTCTTGATGAGTATTTGACAAACTATTATTTAAACTATTTCCACTGCCAGGTCTTTGGGAAAATTGCACTCGGTGCCAAACAGTCTGTTAAAATCCTGCCTAACAAGTCTGCACGTTCCACACTTGAGAATTCAAGCAGATGCTTTACACAGCTAAGAGAAAGAGCTCCCTCCCAGAGTCCACAGTAGAATTTCAGGTTGCTTTAATGGTGTCCAAATGCCTTCCCACCAGACACATTTCCTACCAAATCATGAATAAAATGCATCTTCTGCTCAGGCATTAAAACACAGAGGACAAAACACATCAGCTGTGATGTCTTAATGAGGAAGGCTGAGGGAGAAAAGTTATGACTTAAGATCCACAAACATAAAGGCGATGCCGCTTTGTAGCATGTGTCTTCTGTACGCACATCTCATAATGTCAGCTAACATACAGTGGTAAAGCTTGAAGATGTAAATATTATATTATTCAAGGGATATTTGAAGATTGAATGGAAATCGTGCTAAATAAAATATTACAGTTGTCTACTACTTAACGCATTAGAAAAAGGGCAAAGTGGTAGTGCCCGATACTGCTGAAGACCAGGATTACGAAGTGAGTTCAGAGCATCTGAAGCTGTGTAAATTCATTTTGAGAAAATCTGTTACCCAAATCCCAGCATTCTCAAAGTGTATGGACAATCCCTAAAGCACTCTAATCACCAAATAACTGACATGCGACAGCAATTGCTGTTTCATGAGATTATGCCATTTGGGGCTGCAATCGTACAAGGGCAGGTTTCATGAGATACCAGGCAGAGGAAGAGCAGGGAAGAAAGGTCTTCTCTTTTTGAACTGAAACGGAAGATGAAAGCCCGACCAAATTCCTCTCAGGGACTGAAATTTCACTAACTTCCTGCATTTGTTTCTAAAATAGAATAAAAGAAAGCAAAATAAAAGAAGTCAAAATGTGAAAAAAGGAAAACAATGCTTGCTGATTGCTAAGAACCTGTAACTGAGGATGGAGGACGAGAGGTGGTTAAGATTTACACGGTATTTCCCAAGTCTTAATCTGTGATTTTTTTTAAAATAAAATTTTACTCAAAATTACATGAAAGTTAAGAGATCTGTTTCTCTGTCTGCAACGTCTGGCAATAACTACAGGTAGTTTTATGGGGGACTATGTTGGTTGTGATTTCTTAAGTTTGGGCAATAGCCTCAGAGCACACAAAATCACTTCCTGTACTCCCTGAGCTCCTCTGCCCAATGTGACTGAGATAGCTACAACATTGTCTTTCTCTACTAAATCTCAAATGGAACAGCAGTCATCTGTTCCTCTTCATATCACTTCTTGCTTGTACCAGAAGGGAAATTAAACAAAAAGTATAAATAACCTAGAATGAACACAGCCAGACACATTTCAGACCCTTCAGACAGTACGCCTCACCGTATCTTTCCACAGTCATTCAGAGAAGAGGAAATAATTACTATCAAGTTAGACTTTTGCTTCAATTGCTATTTAAACTAGCCAATCCTGTAAACCTCCCTCTTTCACAAAGCTAGGTAGCTTTATGCTTCCATACCCAACACCACTGGAAGAAATCTTTTCCTTTCTTCACTCTAGCCTTGTGCTAAGGCAGTACCCAACGGACAGGACAATGAACTGGGAATTCAGACACTTGGGTTCCTTTGCTGTGTTAGCACTAAGTGATACTGTGACATGGTACAAGTCACTTTACCCCTCTGCTCCAGTTTTTCCATCTGCAGGCTGGTATCAACACCTACATATTGTCTGTGGCCTGGGGAACCAGTGCTGTAGTCCACAAGCTGTCAGGAAGGCCAGCATTCCCTGCCATGGTCAACCTTGAGAAGGAACCAATCTCTCTTCCCCTATTGTGCCAGTGTGGCTCTTTGCCACACTGTCTCAACTTTAAGGGCATTTTCTTCACAGTTCCCTGAAAACTTGGGTATTTTTTGGTAGGACAGAAAGAGAAGAGGAAAGTTATTCTAAGACCCTCATTTTGATATCTCATGTCAACAAATCTCACCAAAACCCCTAACTCCTATGAGTTCAACCATTCACCTCTCATCCTGTTGTAACCAACCAGTCTGTACCAGGTCTTGAATTTTTCACCTAAGGAAGGAGTTGAGCAGTTTTTAAGTTTATGCTACTATATTCTACAGACCAGTGTGGTGTGGTTTTGCAAGATTGGATTCTGATTTTCATTTTTACACCCAGTATCAGCTCTGCCTACTTCCTGCACGACTCAAGCCAGTTACCAAATAGGTACCACTCAGTGGCATCAATTAAAACGTTAATTGTTTCCTTTCACTGCAATAAATAACAGTGAGACTGAAACCAGAGCAGCTAGAGAACCACTGGTAAAGGATGATGCCCGCGGTAAGCGTATTGAGCTACTGCTGGCCCAGACTCCCCACACAAATTAAGGCTGGTTTCCAGCATTGCTAATGAACGGCTGTTCCACTTTGCAGCTGGAGGCTTCTGCTGCAACAAATTTGGAAGGAATTTTTGAGGTAGAAGAAGAAGGGAAGGGACAGGCACAGAGCCCGTGAGAGCCTGATTATTGCAAGAGACCATCATTTGGACGTTTCCTTTAAGAGTGAATTATATATGATAATGGCTTCATTGTCATCAAATAGAATACAATTAATTTTATTTTTTAGTATGTTATCAGCAAGCAAACCACCAGTATTAGCTAGATACCATCTGGGAGTGACAGTTTCCTTATTACAAAATATGTAAAAATATGGACTCCCTTAAGGAATCTGTTGCACTACATCTGCTCCGATTTTTGTTATATGCTAATGGATTTTAACCCAGCATATGAAGCATGTAAAAAAAATAACAGAAAATTTTCAACTAAATTACTTGTTTCACATTTAAAGTGTCACAAAGACAGAGACAGCCACATATGCAGCCTTAGCTACGGGGGACTGGGAAGAAACAAAGAAGTAAGGAAGAGGCATTTCTTACCTGCTGTTTTGCTACCCAAACCTCCCTCTCAAGAGGGATTCTAGCTGCCCACATAATTAAGGCCACTTGATATGTGAAGGAAGTACTGGGACTATACACAGTTAAATCGCCAATAAGCTTAGGTGAGAACAAAAGATTGTGACTGCTGAAGCACAATTACCTTCCTTATTTCCCTCTGCTCATAATATTTTAAACAATCACAATGATTAAAATGGGCTATTACAATTAAGAGACTATTCTCCAGGGGAGAGGGTTGGGTTTTCATGGTCTTCACACATTTCCTTAACTTCCCTTTGCAACGATCAGATCTTGAGAATCAGCTGGAATGACAGACTATTGCATTAGGTAACGAGGAACTATCAAGATTACACTAAGAATATGGCAGATTAAAAATCCCTGCTGCTGAACTACTGGCATCATCATTTTGGAAAGAATGACCATTACCAGAGCTTAAAATGAATGTCTGTGCAGCAGCCACAGGGCAGAGGAGGGCTGAGGTTTTCCTGCTTTGGGGTACTTTTTATCCCCGGTACAATTAAGTAGCGCTGTAGCTTTAGGCTAACAGAATTTCTGCACTTGTAAAGCAGTTTGGTATGAATTGCTTTTCCATGGATCTGTGTCCCCAGGCCCTGCAATGTGAAATACACCAGGCATTACTTTTTCATTAGCATCAACACAGGACATTTCTATGTATTAAGCGCTAAAAAATATCTCATGATCTGTTTACACTTCATATATATATTAATTAGAGCTGGGAAGTTTTTGACGGCACATTAGCTTTTTGCCCACGTTTTCTTCAGATAAAAGTAATGCACTTCCAGCTGTGGAGTCCCAAAGATTTTCCAGACTATTTGGAAAGACTATCTCTTCTCTTGCTTGTGTTTGTATAAACACGTGTATCTAAATTTATACAGACATATATGGCCACACACATATATGCTCACACATACAAGGTATTATTATTTACAGGTGTGAAGATGGAATTCCCAATGAATCTCTAAATTCAGTATTTTCTAGAAAGAAATACTGTGTGATTCTGTTCTAAATGCAAACAACCTAAATTAATGTTTATAGGAGGGAAAAGTACCTTACACCTTTAAAAATCAGTACTTCCATGTTTTATACAAGCTTTCTGGTGTGATAAATTGAAAGAGCTTTAGAAATATAAATTAGTTAAGTTTCACAACACACAGGTAAGCTACTTAGGTGTTCTTTTACCCACTAATACACCCAAAGGGTAGATTTGACTATAAAGAAGGTGAGTGGGTGACAGAGCTAGGAAAGAACTGAAGTGTCCCCAAGGTTTGTCTCCCCTTTCCTAACAACTGGATCATACTGCTTCCAGAAGAAGAAAGAATTCCCTAATCAAGACAGATATATAAATCAAAACAGAATACTTTCTCTTTTATCCTTGGTGGCCCAAGTGCCAGATTTGCAATTGCTGAAATTTCTGTTGTGCTCATCAGGGAAATACACAGATGAAAAAAGCTATGGCCAAGTCACTGCTAATAATACTACTAATATTTTTTTAAATAGAAGAAAAAATGGAAATGGGAAAGATATTTCTAGATATGGTGCGGGACATGTTTTAAAGAATAAAACTAAGCTGAAACTGATTCCAAGATCTAATACTGCAAGTTGTATTTTGGTGCTTCCTATTGTTACATGACTTAGTACCTGCTGATTCCAGTCTTACTCAAGCAGGTTACACAGTTCAACTTAAATAAATCAATAAGTTTAAACACATGAGTGTCATAACAGGAAGCGATGGTTTATGGTAGATGTTTCTGGCTAGACATTCCAGCTTGCCCCTCCTCGCCAAACAGGGACTGCCGTCTTCCCACAGAGAAAGTACAGCTGGTAGGATGACAATGGATGGACTTCTGCTGGGCCCGGGGCCGGCATCTGGGAACAGCAGTGGGATTTACTATCCTGGCTGGCAGAAAACGAATAGCTCTGCGTGGCCAACCCATTGAGAAGGAGCCTCAATGTTCTGCTTTTGAAGAGGGATGGAGGAATAAAGAAAATAAGTCACTTGCCCTGTTAATGGTATAATAAAAAGAACCCTTCAGCACCTTGCTCCCCAGTGCATTCTGAGGGGAACAGACCCTCGTAGCATTCATTTCCATTTACATGGAAACACTTTGTAGTAAGTGTCAGAGCCTTTCTGACTGCTTTGATACTCACCGCAATTACAAGTACTTGCGCTGTATTTCACTGCATTAGCAGTGCAACAAGACTATCTCAGCGAGCTGTAAATGTACTTCAGCGAGCTTGGGCAAGTGCTCTGATCAAAGCGATTGTTTTCTCTCTAGGGACAGACTCACCCTTGGTATTTTAGTTTGTTTCCTAATGTTTTGGACAAATTTCCCAAGGAAGCCAAAGATAAAACTCATGCTATCTTTGAAAGGGAGCAAGTCCTGATGGAGACCAACAGGCTCTTGTCCACACATCCCAACCCTGACACCTTCAGCGCTTTGATCTAGTGAAGAGGTGCTCTCACAAAGCAGAGCTACGTGTGGCTTCAGCAGCCCTTTTTAGATACATTTTCTGATTCCAAGCCAGTGTCACCCTTGATTTCTGTCTTGACACACTCAAGAATACTGAGCTTTTCTGAATCAATAGTTGGCAGCATTGATTTTGTGGTGTGCTGATTTTGAACTTGAGCAGTAACTGCTGAGTGCTGGATGGTAGCTGAGGATTATCCAGTGGCATCATAAGGTATGTGTTAGAAAAGGCCAAGGGGGACTTTATAATGGATCTCAATGAAGTCAGAGCCAGAGTATCATTCCAGTATATTTCTAACAAGATGTACAGGAACAGATTTAAGTGGTACTTAATGTTTCTCCACCTACAGTACTTGCTGTCACTAGGAGCTAAATAAAAACGACTTACAACCTAGCTTTGAACTTTGTGAGCCAGCACAACTGAGCAGGGCTTGCTGAGGGCCCCACAGTTCAGGTTCATGGAGGCATAATTAAAATGCACAAGACAGATGCTCAGTGAACTCTAGCTTTTAATATTTCACAAACAACCTGGATGCCTTTTCTCCTGACCTCCAACAAAGATTTTTTTTTCCCTCCTGATACTCAAACCACTTGTATATAAGATTAATGACTAGCCATTTGGTTAAGGGCAGGTTTGCAAATGCAACTTTCTTAAGCAGTGGCATGCTATTTTTCCAGCCACATTTCCTTCCTACTAGTGATGACTAAATGAGAGAGAAGCATACACCAACAAATGAGTCAAGTCTTAACTGACTGATGTTCAGAGACAGGACAGTGTAAGAAATCCAGCCACTGCCCTCAGAACTCTGTAAGTACCCATATTTGCTGCACTTCCTACTCCAAATAGAAGTCTCTTCATGCACAGGTACATGGGGTAGCTCAATTCTGGGCACAAATAATCCATGTGAATTACTTGTCTAGTATCCCCAAGAAGAGTCTATGGTAACCAGCAATGCATGGGGGAAATTTGGGATCTAAATATAAATAATACTGCTGGATCAAGTAAGAACAGGGTCAACATTACAGTCTAGGGAACATAAGGTGACCTGAGATGCTCTTTAACAAGTAGGTCTGGAATGTCCAGTTGGGAACAAACCTGTATATTTCCCATGCTGTTCTTGCCCCCATGTAGACATGGTACTTAACCTAGCCATTACCTTATGCTTTTATTCCCAAAGTCAAAGATTCCTGTGGGGAGAGAAGAGGAAAGTTTTTGCATTGGCTTCTTTCCACATGTTACATTGCACTGAAGACTTTCCATTTCCTTCTTGTCATGCAAATTCCACATATCACTGAACCAACAGTGAGTATTCTGTCTAGTACAGTAGCCTGTGAGCAGCCAAAAATGGATAATGAAGCCCATGTTTATTATACAAGGGATCTTAAAAAAAATGGATGCCTGTGAATCCTAGCCTCCCAAAACAACTTGTATATTCTCTTTTCTCTTCTTGGTATTCATACGCTTAATACCTAATCATCATATCACTCACAATAGATGAGAACACTGCAATTCCAACCTGGCATTGACCTCCAAGTGTTTCTAAGGAGACCCTAGTGAAGGAACTACTTGAAAGGCAAACTACAGCAGAGGAAGAGTGAGAGGTCTGTTTCATGTCAATGTTTCAAATTACCCCAAGGAAAGGAACGCACATATTTGCTTCTGGGAAGCTGGCTTTGGCAAGTGGGCAAAACAGAGCAAGAGACCTGATATGATGTCAATACCAGATCAAAGAGGCTCATCAAGTCAGCTAGCAAGTGAGCCGGGAGCCCTGGGAATTGCTGCTGGATTCCCTCTTGCAAATTCCTTAAACTTCGCAATACAACCAAGGGCTGCTCTTTTCCTTATCCTTGCAAATCAACAGATTGCTATTGAAGGCATTATTGTAGACTTCCCCTGTCTTTGACTGCTTTAAGCACTCAGCTTTCAGAGCACACTGGTAGTCCTCCACAGCCTTACTTTCTACCTGCAGTTCCTGTAGTTCAGGGACTTTGTTTTCTCCTTCTGCTCCCTCCCTGAAGTTTGAAAACTGGTTAGTTAAGAACCCTCAGTATTGATTTGAAGATTTAACGCATAAACTTCAGCAACAGCAGAAGACTGGCAAGGTGGGCTTTAGAAATGCTAAGTGGCTTTTCTTTCCTTTTGAGAAAAGAGGCTGGAAAAAGGAACTTACAAATTCACATCAGTATTGCACTTAAGAACTCAGCAACCAACAGCTTAAGTTTTATGTTTTAACAACAGAAATATTCATGTCATTGTAACTGAAGACATAAGAGCAAACCATATTTTAGATGGGGGTATATTAATTTTTAAGCCATTGTCACAGAAGCTGCTTTTACACAAAAAACTTCACTATAAGTTTGGTTTTGTTCGTTCAAAACCAGGCATATCTGATGTCTTGATATTTAAGACATGGGGATATGATCTCATTTTGATGTAGATACATGGCGTGAGATTTATGCAGGATAATTCAAAACAAGTGTTCTCAAATGCTCTCTTGGCTGTGGATCACAGCTTCAGAGATTCTGAATGGATTGCTAATTGGTGCCTGACAGGCAATCCCATACAGCAGCCACTCCACAACTTCCCACTTAGAGAAAAATAGGTAAGTGTACTGTGTATACACAGTTCCCGTATGGTATGATTACCAATGAGAGAAGAAAAGTAAGTTGCGCTCAGAAGGAGCACTCAGGACCACTAGAAAGTGCCAAAAGTAGAGTGAGAGCCACCGAATACAGAATATTCATCTGAAAATGTTAAATTGATACAGGCTTAGAGTGACAACATCTGAGGGGGTGGCTTAGGGGTGGAGGAAGTGTTCAGTTGGCTATAAAGGCCTCTAATGTCCAACAAACTCTTTCCACTCTTTCAATAGCCTCTGCAGTGATCCTCTATCCATATACTGCTGCAGGACACCTTAGCCATTGCCCACCAGTCCTGCAGATGTGTTACTACCCAAGTCTGGAAATGTGAGCGGTAGGAGACTGCTCACCCCGTGTAGGGCAGCACCCTGGGCAAATGGGACACTTAGTGAGCAGATCTCTATCGACAGCTATGGCAGTGATAGCAGGCACAAATCTCTGCTCAACTCCAGGCTCTGAAAAGAACAAACAGCCATAGGTGGCTTACAAGCCATGGATGCTTCCAGCCATTTGCTCTCCTTCTTTCCAACCCATTCTTCTCCCATTCCTGCCTGCTCTTTATTTCTTACATTCCTTATCTGCTCTTCTCCAAGTCTCACTCCTGGTCCAGTCTCTTGGGTCTGAGTGGTCACCCAGTCCTTACATGTGAACCTGCTTTTCCTCCCATTTTCCCACTAACTTCCAGCTTGTTTCCATCCTTTCCTTACCTATGCTCCAATGATTAAAAGCTAGCAAAGCTGACAAAACAGAAAAGAGTGCTGCAATAGGAAATGACAAGTGACCTTTCACAACGCTGCCCAACTGCCTGTTGCATATTGCTACTAATGAAGCTTTGCCAAAAATAAAAAGGATGAAACAATAAGGCTTATTTGTTTAAATATTTAGTAATCCCACAGATATCCATATAGCTGTCCGTGCTGAAGTAAATCCCCACTAGCTTCTTCAGGTTCAGTGAAATTATTCTGTGTACACAGGCACTAAAACCAACACAAGAGTCCTGTAGACTAATCTTACTTGGTTTACAAGACAAACAGGAATAAGGGTGCTCTGAACAACTCTGATCTCGCTGGAACAACTGGGAGCCTCGGGTAACTGTAAAATATGGAGGTAAGCCAAGCTGGCCATGTATTTTGGGGTTTGTTTGCTTGTTTTCTAGCACAATTTGTGTGAGTTTTCCTTTCCTTTTCTCCCCCTCCAGCAGAGAAATGCACTATTCCTTTAAAAGCTTGTGTTAGTTTAGTGCAAAAGGGTCTCTCTCGTCCACTCTGCCTCTCAGCCTTGAGGGTCACACTGCACTGATAGCACTAATCTCTGAAGAACCTTTTCAGGATCAATGATTATAGTACTGCGAGCCCCTTGTTTTGCAGACTTAAAAAAATAAAGTTCAATAAAATAATAATAATAAAAATTAAAATAAATTAAAATAAAATAAAAAAATAAAATAAAATAAAATCAAACAAAATAAAATAAAGTAAAATAAAACAAAATAAAATAAAATAAAATAAATCTAGCCAGCACAATCAGGACACATTCCTTTTCATCTCTGTCCTTCTCATAATTTTCCATGGCAGAGTTCATGTCAAAAATGCTTGGTTTCCACCCTCTGCCCAATTGTGAGCTCTTCAAAGGGAGAGAATAAAAGTTGGAGCCTGAATCCAAGAGCAAATGCTCCTGCAGCCATGTTCAAGCCAGCTTTTGAAGTCTTTCGGCTCACCTCTTGATGCCAGGCAGGCCCCTATTATTACCAATGTTGTTAGCCATTTCAGCTCCATTTCCAGGCCTACATGGACAAGAGAGCAAGGGAGGCCCTTTCATGTCAGGCTTTGCAAAGCTGCTTCAGTGTTTGAAGGATGAAAGTCACTCTTGTTTGTTCTTGCTGCGGTGCACAACATTTGGCTTAAAAAATAAAGGATGTTGCCTTTCTTGAAGTGGACCGTGCATTGCTGGACACAATCAACACTAATGGCAGGTCTGCAGTCAGGGTTTTTAGGGCTCCTTTTGGTATTATTTTTTCCCTTCAAGAATGTAAATAGCCATGTACAGCAGCAGCAAGATCTTTTTTAATTTAGAAAACTACATTTGTGCAGATAGAAGGGGAGAGGAAGGGGGGTGGGTAGGAATGAGCCACTTCCTCGAGACACAAGTACAGATGAGAGATTATTTTAATGAGGTCCAAGTAATGAGAGCCTTTAATTCAGGGATACTGAGAGGAAAAGCTTTTCTCCTGTCCTAGAAGCAGCCAAAACAAAGCTGACTTATCCCAGACACAGAAGTGATCTGCGAATCCTGCAGAGAGCCTCTGCCTGACTTCAGTGCACAACATGGGATTGGTATGATCCCTCTTTCCCACCTTCCAAGGGGAGGTTGGAGGGGGAGGATTAAAACTTCCTCTCTTTGACACTGTTCCTTTGACAGGTAGAGTTTTTCATCATGCTATCGTGTTTTCCAGGATTGTTATGTCCTCTCTCAGTCCACAAGTCTCTACCCACACTTGTATTTTGAAGGCAACAAGGGAAGAGAGGATAAGGAAAAAGGGAAGCAAAAAAGAAACCCCCTGAAGCTGAACACATCCTTTACCAGGGAATGAAACCCTGACATTCTGTGGCTGACACCATCCTCCAGCAAAACTTCAGCAAAGAGGTTGCCAAGATAAGAGAACCCCAAGCAAGCAAGCAACTAAATAAATAAGTGCATGAAGAAAGGAAGTTTTTGTTTTGATTTCTTGTTAGTCATGATATTTAGCCTTTTATCGCAGCAAAGTTCCCATCCGCCCCCTTCAAATCCGGTGCTATATATTCTTCACCAGTAACAACAACAATGTTAAGGAGCCTGAGAGCAGGGAACGGGCGGTCAAATGTGCTTCTTGGGCCAGCTGTGTTTAGTTTTCAGATGCCCATGTGTTCCTTGTTAGGCTGTCTTCCAGCCCTCCTCTGCCTTCTTTTCTATTCTTCACAGTCCAAAACTATGAACCAATTACAGACCACAGAGTCAGCTATTTACCCCCTCCTGCCTTTACACAGCTATTTCCTGCCTGCTATCAGCAAAGTTAGACAAAGATGACAACAAGCCCAAGGTTTTTACCATAAGTCGAACCATAAGTGGGGACCTGAAACACCCTAAAGCTGTTACATTTTATGTAGGGGAAAATTTGAAAAGGATTATCTGAGGAAAGCAATCAGCTCCAGACTGAAATCTATCTCACTGGTGTTTATATGATAAAATAATTGCCATTTAGGCCTCTATCACACTTGGAATATGAATCATATGTCTGGAGGGCTCTCCTGCAGAGGTTCGGAGGCAGAGCTTCCTTCTTCACTGTAGTAGCCTCTCTGGAGGTGCACATGGGTCTCCGGGCCAAAGAAAACAGTTGTGATTACAGAGTGATAGAGGCAGCCACATGCTGATTCAAAGACCTATAATCTTCTCCCCTTCCACCCTCCCCCTCCCAAAAGCAACAAGTCTGTAAAACTCATTCACTTGCCAGAGGCTGTTTATTCTGTTTAATGGCCACCTATCACCCCTTCACTCATTCTTTTTAGATTTACTAGACAAGCACAAAGCAAATTAGTGCAAAATGCTTTCAGTCAAGTGTCAGGTGGAATCAGACTTGATGAATACTATACTGCTGGGCTTTATAACTGTAGGAACACATATACTGACAACATTGTCTCCTTCAATTAAAGCTATGCTGCCTGTTTTCTGAATCCCTCATAGAATCCTCCCCCATCCCCCCAAAAAGTCAAACCTATAACTTTTTAATCTCTTATCTTAATAAAGGCATTTTGACACCACGGTGATGGCGCAAATGGAGAAATCTCAAATGCTAACATTTTTATGATGTGTTTCAAAAACTTGTTCTTCAAAGGAAATATTCCAGTGACACACTGCTCTGCAGCAAAGTGTGGAGGTGTTCGAAAACAGCACCGTGTCTGAACCTTGTAATGTAATATTTATAGTACAAATCTTGCTAACTTACCACAGAAATGAGTCTCCATTGTTGCTCATCCATGAATACACAAGGCCAGAGGGATGGGGGTAAGGTTGGGGCCTGGTTTCTTCCTGACAAGTCAGGGCAGAGGTGTGCTTTCCCCTTAAAGCTAATGGGTGGAGCAGTCTAACACATCAGGGGAGAGCAGGGGTTTCTAGCAGTGTGACTCCCATTAAAGGCAATAGGAGCCATGTGGCTGAAACCCACACACAGATCTCAGAACATTTATCCCAACCCAAAAAACATTCCTCTGAAGATGGACTGTATCTGATGGGCACAGCTCAGAGTAACAAGCTGCTGACGCTGCGCTGGTCCAGGGACGCAGTGTTGGTTCTGCTGGGACACTCAGTTTGTGCAGCAGACCAGGACAGAGCACAGGATGCCCCAAACATGCTCAAAAAGGCTCACTTTTGGTTTCCCCGGAGCTCAGAGACTGTGATTAAAGCAGGTTCCCCTGCACCAGGGCATCAGCCACTGTAATTACAGTGAGCTTGCAACAGCACACAGCAGAAGACAGCTACACCAGAAACAGGCCCTCACAGAGTGATTAACCCCATTGATGGACTGGAATAACTGCTTTGAAGACGTAGACACTATAAGGTTGCCTGGAAGAATGATTTCAGTCATATCACTATGGCCATGTTGGGGCCACCTTGCTCAGAGCCTATATGAGAGCATTGCTCCTCTACCTGTGAACGCAGAGTGCAATGCTGCAGGCTCCCATTTGAACACGTTTTTCCCAGCAGGCAGAGCAAACTGATGTTAGACTCTAAGGCTGTGGTTGTAAGAATTTACATAACAACAACACTGGAGAAACAGGCATGTAGAGAAGCTATAGAGAAATGGCACGTTTTAAGGCATTCTGACATCATGGTGATAAAAGTGGTATAAATAATGTAGCAAGAAGGACGGATCCAATCCCCTGTATCAAAACCATCTTATGTCCCTTTTTGAGGCCTAAACAGATTAAACAAAGATACTTCAACCAGATATATTAAATAATCAAAGCATCATAATTTCTGATGATGTGTGATCATACATTTAAATTCCAGTTAAACTAGCAAAGGACTGTGAAGCTGGAAGGTAGCCTTATAAAGTATTATTATTCTCTTTCCTCTTCAGGGCACTGGATTTCACAGTCTGGTTCTGCAGTATATTATAGTGCCTAAAAGCAACCCTAAACAGTGATGAGAGAGATGAATAAGGACCTTTATGCAGGTGTATTCCATGAATGTCTTTTATGGATGCCAAGTTGAGGATAAAATCTAATTTACAGCTCTAAATTGGAAACATGCACAGACCCTCTGGAATGCATGTTATTAGTAAGCCAGCTCAGAAGTCTGCATTAACTCATGCCCAGTTGCAGTAAGGAGAAAAATATCATAATTATTTCCTCTACTGCTGTTTGCTCCATCTAAGAGCAGAAAGTGCCCAAATGAATTCAGGTTTAACTGAATGGGACTGACTCACTAATTTTGTTCTTCCTCCCAGCATCCTCATAAACTTAGTGATGGGCAAACAGGCAAACGTTTTCCTCTCATCAGAATTTGTCCCTTTTAACTTTAACATATCCTTTTTTCCCTTTCTAAACCTACTCTTAGCTCCCGGTTCCTTAATAAAACTACCCCCACAATGATAAGCCATTCAAGATGAATGTGTAAAGCAGGGGAGGAGGACAGAAAAAAGACCATCTTTAAGATACTGCCCCACTCAATGCTTCTCTCTCTCAGGCCACAAACACAAAAGTGAAACCTAAGGCATAAAGATGGGGTCAGCTCTAACAGGTCTGCTATGTATAAATGCCCTGAAAACTAGAAATCGTGATACATGAGAAAAATGTGTGCTTCACACAGGAAAGGTTATTCTCTGCCCTGAACCTTTTATTTTCCTAGAGGAAAACACAGACATAAGGATAGTGTTCATCAATGACATTTCAGCCATCCCTATAAGCTTATAAATCTCTAAGTCGCAATTAGTCATCTATGCTACTTCTATAGCCAGCGTAGGGAGACATGAGACATGGTGAAGGATTTTTCATGCTATCTTGTTTTTGATATCTAAACTAAATATATCACCTTTTAGAGGCTCCACTTCTTCCACGATGGGTCCTAAGCTACTACCTAAATTACTGCTTCAGATTTAGCAGAGTCACCTTCCTGGGCTGCAATACGTCCTCAGTGCTGGGCTCCTCCACTGAGTTCATTCAACCATAAGGTGTCAAATTCTTTACTAGAAAACATCATTTTCCTTTTCCCAGCAACCTGCCTTAGCAGCACACACATGACAACAAATCCTGCAGCACAGGTTCAGCAGATATAAATCAAAACAGTTTCATTGAGCAGCCTAAGCCTTGTGAGTGTTCCAACCTTTTACTGAGGCTAGTGAAGAAAATGTTTGTAAAAACTGGAAAAGAAGCATCATGGAAAAGCCCACCAAGGAAACCTGTGAAAACAAACCTTACATTTACAGCAATTGTCTTCTCTGCACTGTGATTTCATTTCCTACAGTATCTATCACAGGGTCTTATTAATTCCATAGAGAACTGAGAATTTGGCATTTAATCCCGCCAGGGAAAAAGAGGTAAGAATGAAAATTTCACCTACAAATCAAAGGTGCAGAGTCATCATTCCTACATCATTCCCACCAAGATTTAATACACTAGCTTTAAAAAAATATTATGGAAACAAAGCTGTTGCAATTTCCTCTTTCATTTTAAGATGTGACTAATATTAAACTAGGATCAGAGGCTCATATCTGAGGGACTTAAACAAGGCTCCTTGTGTGTTGCTGCTGTCTCACCTGTGGGGTTCTTTAGCGTTGTCAGACTCAATGAAAGCTGTTGGCTTTAATTACTCATGCTGGATGGTTACACTGGGAAAAGTGGAAGGAAGTTTCAGGAAGCAGGTTCTCTGCCCAGTAAAAATGCTTTCCAAAAGGGAAATAAATAGGATAAATTATAAATAAAAAGCAACATAGGGCAGTTATTGAAATAAAAATTGCAACATCTAAGGGAAAGAGAAATAGAAAGCATTCTAATACACAATCATTCTGTATGTTTACATGCTCTGGTTTGGGTTATTGCCTGTGGACTTCAGAAATGCTTTAGGAAAATCTACTTTAATAGTCCCCTGCCTTCTTGACTGAATAATGAAAATATAATGATAGATTTTAATCCTTCAGCTCTTTTTTCTGGTAACATAAACAGTCTAGCAGGAGTTCAATTAATAATAAACAGAAGCCCAGAAGTCCAACTTCTCCCACAGACAGGATGTCAGGCAGAAGCTACAGCAATCTACCTCCATGATACTGGCAACAGAGATATCCTGACCCAAAATACTCTTTGGAGATAAGGTTTGAGATCTGGACAGGAAAGAACCATCAACAAATCTACTTTTTTCTGGAAACCAAGCTATGATGATTCAGCATTAGTAACACGGAAGAGACCAAACAATAACCACGGGCAAGAGCCTGATATGGTGTCTTGGGTAGCTGTAGGGAGCCTCATTGCACTAAATGCTGGCCTGAAGCCCACTGCAGTACACGAGGAGTTCGAGCTGTGCCAGGACATTGACACCACTGCCAAGGGGCTGAGGGAGAATCAGGTAACAGGAGAAAGCAGCAGTTCATGCGCCAGAGGCTGAGAGCCAAGCGTCCCTGCCACCTCTACGGCAGGAAGGTTGGCACTTTGTCCCACTGTCTATACAAAGGTGCAGTGATTGTGGCTCACCCCCATGCCACAGCCCTCTTGAGCTGTCTGCCCTTGTTTGGTTTTCAGCAGTGACATGTTCATCTCTGCTTCAATTTATTACATGGACTTTGATAACTGTTTCAACCCTTCACTCTCCATTGCCACAAACAAGCCACGACGGTTCCTCCTTGTGGCTGCCCTCGATTCACACCAGCTAAATGGTGCTGGTGAAGAAGTTGTTCAAATGGAAGCAACCAGAGGGAAAGAAGAGGCACAATCTAGCTGCAAAGACTGCAGGCGTCACCTGGCCAGGAGCAGCAGAACAGACTTGGATCAGAATGAGGTTATAGATTTGTGCAAAAGCTCAAGAAAGTTTCCTTCTTTTCCATTTCAGTACTGGGCTTCATCAGCTATTGACCTGCAGGTCTCTGCAAGGAAAACAGATGAAGGAAGAATAGCTAAGGAAGGTATGAGACTCTGTCAACCCAGCATCAAAGATGGGTGCTGGCAGTAAGCTGCAGGTACAGGTACCTCAACACAAACCACTGAGGAACCTGAAGGAGGTCAAAGGAGGACAACCAGTCTTGAAGGAAGCAGGGTGGGAGACAAGAGAACATATCCAGATGGATCAAATCCTCATACGGACTCTGCAGCGTGTGACTGGTGGGAAGAGGCCGTGCTCTCTCTCCTTAGTGCAAAACTACTTCTCTTATTATATCCACATCACTGAAATCAGCATATGGCTTGCTATCTCCAAAGGTTACTATACTGACAGCATTTTCTACTGTAATGTGAAGCCATAATCGGCTGCTGACTGGAAGTGAGGAAAAGCCAATTCTTTCTGCTGGCTAAGCCACAGAACCAGGAGTCAGGAGACAATAATTTTTCCAGCTCAGCCAGTGGTTCGCTTCATACTGTTGATTATGGCAATTGGACTCAGTTCTCAGTGGTGAAAGAAAAGGGCAGCATTTCCTATTGTCGGGTGACTTGAAACTTAATGTTTTCCAAGTGTGATGACCCTTGAAGGGGAGATGCCAAACATCACAAAGCACTTGGCACCCCTTTTTTCGCTCTCAGCCTCCAAGTCAGCAAAGCATCTTGATTATCATGAAATCCCACAATAATCTGGGTCTCTTCTGCCTCTTACTGCTGGTGGATTCATGACAAGAACTGCATAAAAATCATTCCACCTTCCCAGATCTACCACTCATATGGCAGGCCAAGAGAGAACCTGACAATGAGGTGAACTCTTGTGCTCTGATGCCATTTTTCCCCATGTTTTACAGGTTCAGAGAAGTGTGCAGAAGTTCCCTCTTGCTACCTGGTTGGCAGGTCTTGCTCAGAAATTATTTCATTCATTATCAGCACATTTTCAGAACTGGAGGCTTTTACACTGCTAAGGAGTAAGAGCCATGAAGTGGTTGAGAAAAATGCATTGGTTGACATAAAACAGCCTCTATTGGCTACACTAAATATGTCAAAGTGAACTCAGATGGTCCTTTAACTCGGTAGATGCGGCTTCATGGAGGAAAATGCATTCTTCCCCCAGCCAGCAAAACAGCTCAAACACTTAAGGACTCCACCTGATTTCTCCCTTGTGAAACAAAATGTAGATTTTATGATCCACTATGTAACTGACTCAGTTTCTAGTTTGCATTATTTTTCCCCTTTCCAAATACATTCCAATTCTACCAGCTTCAGTGGCTTTACACCTAATAGAGCCAAAGTCTGAACTGTGTCATTTAAAGACATCTTAAGAAACCACAAGGCAGAGGTAAGGCTTGCTATCACGTGTATTTTCAGGCCAAGTTTTTACCTCTGTTATTACTCCTACAATACCTCCCTGGGCTTTCACAGCTCTCATTTTACCCTCAGTACAAATTAGGATAATCCCTGGTTTAGGACAAGACTCACTACCCAATCCGAACAGCCCATATACTAAATCTATTGCAAAGTATGACTTCCTGAACATTTCAAAGTTGGATTACAATACCAGTTGAGTACATGATTTAAAAATAGAAGGGAAACAACCTTAAGCATGGTCATAGAAAAATGACACCACATCTTGCAATGTTCCTTTAAAAAACAACCTAAAGAAAAGGGGGAAAAAAGCCAATAAAAGATGGCTGACTGCCAGAGTTGCGTTAACTTCAAGTGCAGAGGTGATTTTTAATGCTTCAAACATCATTCATGAAATATTATATGTATAATTTGTACTCAAAATAACATGCGAGCTCTCCAAGGAAACATTAAAATAAATAGCTTCTTTAACTCTTTTGTACCTTGATCATATCTTATTTTGATGAATCAATAAAAGAGAGATGTAAGATTGATGTAGGACAGATCAGTAGGGCAATCATGTACTTTATTACATATTTATGAGTCTGAAAGATCAAAGGATGTTTTTATGCACATAACTTGGCAAATGTGTTTTGCCACGTTCAGATATATTCCAAGTGACTTTAGCAGGAATGTGAAAGAAGCTGGCATGCTGCCCACAGTGCTATTTGGTAAGACTTTGAATGATGGTGGGATTACAAACCATGATAATAAAAACACATACAGCATAACATCGATGCATGTAAACAGTATATACAAATGCATATGTGTGATCCTATAATGTGTGTATATACAACATATTGCAACTTCTACACACATGCATAGATTTGCGAACTCCAGCCTTGATTCGACATCTCTTTAAGACTCTGGATATCCTTCTCCACACCAGGCCTCTAATGCAAACAAAAGAAGGGAAAAGGGTGCCCTCCAACCAGAAAACTTTAGGTTATGGGCTGCCATATCAGGAAATTATGATGTTTGCAATTACATTTCTTCACAGAACATCCATGCTTGTTTGGGTTCCTGTCAGACACTACTACTGTTGTGTGGGTACTAAGATGGAAGAAGTATCTCGATTACCAACAGGACCTCTAATTCTGCATTCTCCCAACTTTTGCATATGGATCTTAAGCTCACATTGTCCCTTTTATACATGAAATGTCTCAGCATAAAAGGATTAAAGGCAGACTGATCCACAAACATGCATTGTCACCCAACTGATACTATGTCCATGCAGCAGCAGATGCTATCTGGAGAAAGGGGTGAGCAGCTTCCCCATCTTTCTCCTGCTAAATCTATGACAGTATAATAAAGTGGCATTCAACGATTCTCATCTGGAAGCAGATTTGCAGCATAGTTAGAGCAGCCAAAGCAGTTTGAAATCTTGCGGACTACTACTAGTAAAACTGCAGTAGCAGGGACTTCGAGGTAACGAGTGTATATCTGGAAGGGAGAGGGTTACTGCATTTCACTAGGACCAATAGGTACTTGTGATTTAGCAGAGCTCATTTCATCCCCAAATCTGCTAAAGGTTTCCCAGGACACGTCACTTTTTAACAGCTAGAAGACCCCCTTTTTATGTCCTCAAAACAAGTCTGTCACTCATTTCTTATTTGCAAAGGAATAATACTACTCCCCAGACACGGAGGGGACTGACTAAGAAAATCTAGCTCCTGTGAAGATACAGAGATTGACAGAAAAGCATGCATGTTTCTGAAAGCAAGACGGCAGGCCTGGTACCATTCTCCTTTTGCTATTTTCTTACTATTAGTAAGAAGTTAACGGTGATTTTTTTATTAGATTTAGCAGAACCTGATTGATTCAAAGATGCTGTAGAAGCCTGTCAAAATGTGCTAAAATATACAGTGCCTGCCAACACCACATAGGGAACATCAGGATATTACCTGCAGCTACAGGAGGGTTGGGCCTGGGAATCTGTCATTGCCTGAAAAGTGCTATCAACCTTCAAAGTAAAAAGCTAGTGAAAATAATGTTACTGATTCGTGTTGCTTACTGGAGTCCCAATGTAAAGATATAGGTATGGAAGAGATGATCACCTTCACCTATTCTGTCTCGATGCAGGTAAGTACTGCAGTACCCAGGCTAAGTTTAAGCGGGTTCTACAATGGTAACACACTCCCTGTGAACAGCTGCTTCATGGTATCACAGAGCACACCAGGAGGTTTTGTCTACTCATTAGGGCTGTGATGGATTCAGACTGGTGTGTCTGGCTATTAAAAACCACTACAGGAGTTTCTCTTTCTTTCTGTGGCTCCCCCTCCCCTTTGCTCATGAAGGCAGGCGGCTTTCTTCCACTTCCCCTGCCCCTTTGGGACTTTGTTCCAAAATCCTCACAGCTACCTGCATGTCTGTGGTCCTTTAACCATTCACAGAATCATAGAATGGTTTGGGTTGGAAAGGACCTTAAAGCTCATCCAATTCTAACCCCCTGCCATGGGCAAGGACACCTTCTACTAGACCAGGTTGCACCAAGCCTTATCCATCTGGCCATTATTCATTTTCCAGCTGCACTCCACTGACTCTGAACTTCAATTTACCCTTTTTAAGTGGTTTTTTTTCATGTCACTGTGAGTTCTGTGAGTAATCCTTTGACCTTGGTGTTTACATCCTCCCAGCACTAGCAAGGTGTATGCACAGCCTACGGCAGACATCAGTTAACAGGCCTGTATTACTCAGTTCATGTTTTGTTCACTCTGCACAAGTCATTCTCTCAAGCTTCCTCATCTCTTTATTTCTTTCTTTTCTGAGCTATCTTCCTTTTGTTGACATCATTGTCACTGAAGTGCCCTGGATGAAGTATTCCAATATCAGCTGGATCATACCCTACATGCTGTGCCTACCTTAAGTACTAGTAAGGAACCTCTCATCCTGCTCCCTTCCCAAGTGGTCACTTTAATGGCTGTCCCAGACAGCCCAGCAGCTGAAGTAATTTCTGCGTGCTATCCATACTGGCAGATTTGTTGCTCTTTGCTTTTCTCCCAACTTTTACCTGTGTTTATCAATAGTTACTTTTACAAAGGTCTCAGTGTCTCAGGGGTTGATTCAATGAAGCCTTTAAGCTGCCGGTTGGAGTTCAGCACATGAATAAGCTTCCATTTGAACACAATAGGCCTAAATGGCTCACAAGACAAAATACATGTAAGTGGGTTTTTTGTAAATTAAGCTGTAACTGTTCAACAGTCTTGTGGGATTTTTCTTTTCTCTTTTTTCCTTTAAGGAAAAAGAAAATCCAACCGGCTCATCCCTACATGTCAGACTTTCTGCTTACCCGCTGGTAGCAAGGCTGTTATGTTCAAAAACTACTGATGGATTCTTTTAGCCCAAATGTTTATTAAAATAACAATTATTAAACACCCCACCTCACCCATCCCCAAACCACACCCGGGCCCTTCTGTGTGCAGAACTTTGCAAACAAGGGTGTTACAAGGCAGCTGTGAGCTCCAGCAGCACCAGGCAACATTGAACTGCAGCAAACTTCACAACTTTGCTATTCCAAATATTAACACTACTGATGAACCTTTACTCTGTTGCAACAGACACATAATTAACTCATTTACAAGACCTGCAGGAGAAGGTTTGACTCCACAGGAAGGGGCTTTGGCAGATTTGCTGGCAGCCTTTTAGGTGGGTGGGTGCAATTTATAGTGCTATCCTGAAGCTTTTGTTCGCATTCATTAAAGTGCCCCGAAGTCAGTCTGGGCTTAATTATTCAGTTATCAATCCTTTGACTGTAAGCTGATTTAGCTCATATTCTCTCTGAGTTTTATCAGGGCAACCTTCTGAAGGAGACTTAATGTTGAAAGCATCCCTGCTCTCTCTCACCCTCTACAGGGGCCACCAAGGGCTGAAATAGGGATGGGCCCTGTACCACTTCACTCCTACATGTCCCCAGAATGATGTTGGAGGGTGGTAGGCAGCATGAGGCTAGATTTAGGTTAGACATTAGGAAGGAATTCTTCACTGCGAGGGTGCTGAGGCACTGGAACAGGCTGTCCAGAGAAGCTGCGGCTGCCTCATCCCTGGCAGCGCTGTCAGTAAATAAGCTATATAAACAGGCTTTCCTGTTGCTGTCTTATTTAGGCACAAAAAAGAACGGAGAAAATTAAAGATGGCAGCACACTGATACTGCTCATGGATGCTGTCATCTGTCACAGTCTCTAGCCTAATATTCGACTTGAGGCGAGAACTTAAAGTGAAAGGCTGGTTCACAAAGCTATGTGGGTTGTTTATTGCAGTGTAATAGTGGCTTAATTTGAATTAAAGTTAATTAGAAATGGATTTAATGAACTTTGAGTAAGCTGCCATTATGCCAAAGCAAAATTATCCATCAGCCTTTTATTCAGCTTAACTTTCTCTGTTTAGAACCTCCTCAGATCATGACAGAATAACTTTTTTTGTGTAGAGAAATTCCTACACAGAAAAAAACCACCCTTACTCAGCTAGAAAAGGCAGTGGCTGAACTTACTCCTGATGTAGTCCCCATAGTCAGTATGGTTATTGTCACGTATGGCTCAGGATCAAAGGACATGCAGCTAGGAGATCTAATTAAAGAGTGAGGATGTAATAGACAAGCCCCATCTTCTACTCAATCACCTCTTACTTAGTCCGAAGATTTGAACTGCACATCAGCTAGCACAGGCCTAGAGGTCAAGAGATCTGTTCCTCATCTGGATTTGGAGAGGGTCCTTGTCTTGTCCTTTGCTTCTGAAACAAGCTCACCTGTCTGGCAGAGCTAACCCAACCCAGCCCCGCCACAGACCTTTCAGGTTATCCAACTGTGATGTGCTCAGCTGTGGGAAAGATTGCTGTGTCTTCAGGTTTGTTTTCAAGTTTGGAGTTTGATTTTTTGTTCTGCTTTTTCTTTAATCTAAGTACAGCGGAAAGTTTCAAACTGTGGACTGGTCTTTTAGGTCATCAGATGTTATGGAAAGTCTCTATTACAAAATAACTGCAATGTGACAAGTAGTTCCCTCTTCTAGTTGTTTCTGTACAAAAATACTAAGAACTCCTACATGGCAGACCTGGGAATGATGATAATTCTACTCATTTTGTTCTTGATGAGGGAAGATTGTGGTAACTGTAGTCCAAATAACAACGTATTATTTGGCCTGGCCTGCTGGCAGGGCTCGAGGTGGGATCGGAGAATCCTCAATGACTGAGTTTAGACTATAAAGCATTACTGCCCCTCACTGAGAAGGGTAACTGAGTGACCCCAAACAGTTTAGGTGAGCCTGTTTTATTTTGCTGTGTAGACTAGGATCATACTTGCTTTTAACCTTTAGGATCTCATGTGTGTTTTCATCAGAGCCGCTTCCACTTAGAACATTGATCACAGAATTATAGACTAATTTGAGTTGCAAGGGATGCAGGGGGGTTATCTGGTCCTACCTCTGGCTCAAAGGAGGGCCAACTTTGAAGTTTGATATTAAAAACTTTTGCAGTCCTATGAAGTCATCTCTCTGGGCTTTGTGAACACTAATCAAGAGAGGCTGACACCAGATCTGTGAAGTCAGTATGAACCTCATCAAGGGTACAGAGGTGCAGAAAGATGAAGGTTTCTGCCCTTAAAGTTAACAGAAAAGCTTCCAGTGAGCAAGAAAGGAATCCAAGCCCCAGTCTACAGTTGACCAGCAAACATAATGCAAGACTTCAGTTACAATGCAAAGCTCACTAACTTTTCTTTGTCTTTCTTACAACAGACATGTTTTCTTGAGCCTTAATTTTCCGACTAATTATGCTCAGCTTTCCACCTGAGCTGAGAAAAAGATGAGATTTCACCTGAGGAAGTACACGTTACTTTTGCCTCACACTTTCCAAATTAAGCATAAATTCAGAACAGAAACATTGAAAAGAGACGCAAGAGAGACAGCATGTCTATCGTAAAGGCTGTCTGCAATAGACTTCAACTTTATAATGTCTGTTTGAGCTGTTGTGTTTATTATTGCTTCATGCTGAAAAATACTGAGAAGTTTCTACACTACAGTTCAGCCATTCCTAAGAATAAGCTTCTGGAAGAACAAACATTCACACCAGTTGTTTTCAAAGGCTTAGAATATTTTTCCTGAAACTCCACTAATGTGCATTGGGGGACTGTCTCAAAATGTGGTAGAGGCCAATGCAGGGACAGAGAGGTATCGTTCACTGTCTTCATGAATATTCAACAAAATGTGGCCAAATTATAATCCTCTGCAAATCACCATCTGCATATGCTCAGTAGAGGTTTGTTAGAGGCTAGCAGCACAATTCCCAGAGCATTCTGTCTTAATTGCATATATGCCATATCTCCCACAGGGCTCTATGCCAACCACATGGGCCTGCTCCATGCCCACCCCATCCATTGACCTAGATTCTTCCATAAATTTCACCTCAGGAGGGGTTGCAGCTCAGCTTAGATTTACACACAAGGAAAAAAGTGGGTATTTCCAGAACCTGAGAGTTGTTATGGGAGAAGAGGCAAGTTCTAGACATAGCAAGAATGTATAAGGGGAAAAAGAAGGCGCACTTAGTGTGGTATTCAGGTTACACGTTTGAATATGAGATTAAGATGGTAATAAAGTATTTTATCCACATTAATTTTGCCTGGTGATAAAGCATCTGGGATGAGATGTCAAAGAGATGAGCAGATGTCTAGGCTTGGCTGCTCTGAGGCAAGCCAGTGCAGCAGCATCTCCATTAGGAAAGTAGTGGAGGTGCTAAAAGCCAAAACTATCGTTACAATGGAAATGATCTGGATACAGATGAACATGAGTTCAGAGGACACTGCCCTGAAGAGTTAAATAAAAAAAAGAAGGGAAAAAAAAGGTGGCCCAAGAAGGTCATTGTAGGCGCAAACAGAAAGTTAACGAGAGGAACAGGTTCCAGGACAGAGTCTTTAAACCAAGATTTCGAGGCAGAGATTATAATGAGGTCTGTCAGATGTAGCCAAAATGTCAAGGAACATATGACTGGAATAATGGCCTTGAGATCTGGCCCTGAAGAGCTTACTAGAGACCTTGGCAAGAGCAGGTCCAGTGGAGTGGAGAGAACAGAAGCTAGAATGAAATACAGAGTATTATTATACACCACAGTGTCTGGCACCAGCAGGATGTGTTCATCCCATGGGACATTTACTGGGCCCTGATGGACTAAATCCTGGCTAAAACTGGGCTTAACACCTCCAGAAATTTCATCAGTTTACATCCCTCAGAAATTTCATTCGGAGAAGAAAAGCTGAAACGTGGTGGGGTTTTCTCAGTTTTCCTTCTTTTAACAAAAAAAGAAATCTGGAGTGTATTTTAGGCCCTCCTATATGAAATCATCCTGTACTGAGCGATCCTTCTCCCCAAAGATCTCGGAGCAGAACACTGTTTCTTTACATTGCATAAACAGTGTAAAATTAGGCAGATCTTAAGCTAGCTGCTTTCATTACACAGTTTGATGAATCTGAAAGGGTAACAAACTGCCGGATGAATGATTAGTCATTTAGTCTTACAATAGCTCTCTTCCCTTATCCACTCCTCTTCCTATAAATTCCTTTAGAAAAAAAACCCAAAACAAATAAACACTTGCTATAAATTAACTGAATTATTAATCTCTCATCCTTTGCAGACTTTGCATGTTGGACAATAGCCAGGGGATCGCAGTACAATGTGCTGTTGCAGGTATTCCCTGTGGGGATAGAAGACATACGCATTCTTAGACATGCAATAAAACCCAGATCTTTAAAGTTAGTATGAGATGATGTCCCTTGACACTGTTTTTAAATCATCTATTTGGTGATTGAAAACCAACAAGTTTGAACAAGCCTGGAATTGGATCTATTTGACCATCTTCAGTTCCAGCGACGTGGGAGCTAGAATTATATGGAAAACACAGTGCTTAGGCTTAAAATTAGCAAGAGCTCCCCAGAAGGAACAAAAAAGGTATAAATTATGTCTGATTGAACAAACACAACTCCACTGTTGAACAGCCACTCAATGAAGAGGGCAGGGAGAGGCAATGGAGCACGGTAATGTGTAATATTACTAGTCAATGGGCTGTGTGCAGCAGTGGGCTCCCAAACGCTGGAGGTGTCAGGGAGATAAATAGCAGAGTGTCCTCCTCAAAAATATGATTAATACCCTCCTCGGTCCACTGCTGAAGATGTAGTGGGTGCAGCTGGTTTGGACAGCAGTTGCATAGAGGAAAATTCCAGGACGACTGCAGCAGAGCAGAGAGGGCAAAGAGTAGGACAAGTAGTCAACTGAGTGGGAGTGCTGAGCCCCAACAAGGGGAGAAGTAGGCCAGAGCTGGCAAAGGTCTTTTGGATGCTGTTTAAGTAATGTTTATAGAACTTCCATGCATGCACAACTGAGTTTTGAGTTCGTGATCTTTGGAGGAAAAAAGGGAGAGAAGCATGTTCGAGTTCATTGTCTCTTGTAATAGTCATGCCAAAGGTGGCTTTCAAGGAGCTGTTCTTCCCTCCTAGCCTGCCCCCCTGAAAAGCTTGTACGTCACAAAAAGCAGGTGGAAAACTGAGAAACATAAAAAAAGAAACTCAGAAAGCATCATCTATTTTTCCCTGCAGCCAACTGCAATTTCCTGTGAGAGTCAGGAGTGTGTCAAGTGGGGTTTTCACTCTGCATCGTTTTCAAGGAATCCTCTAAAATTGTAAGGAAACATCCTTTCATGCTTCTGTTGTCACAGCACTCAGGGGAGACTGTCCAGAGCTCAAATTCCAAACATTAGAATCTGAACACACTATAATGTAACTAATGCTCCTGAAATCAAACAAAGGCAGAAGGCTACGCATGGCTTTATTTCTTAGGGCAGTGATCCCTGCCTTTGTTGGTTTGCAGGCAACAACACCAAGCAAGCAATACATTACCAGCGATGCCATATTATCTACTGTCTTGCATCCACAATGAATGTCTCAGGGTCACCCCTGAAAGCCTTGGGTGGGGATGAATGCCTCAGGCAACCAGTCTCCAATCAGCAAGAAGGTGCTGCAAAAGCTGCAGACGCTGGTCTGATGCTGAAGAGGAGGACATACATGTTATTAAACACACAAATACAACGTGAGCAGTACACACATAAATACTTCTGTTTAACTTAAAATGACAAAAAAATAGGATGGGGGAAATGAAAAGTTCCAGTGGATTATTGATCTGAAAGACAGTGATTAATAATCACCAGTTTAGTATTCTGCATCACCACTGCCTGTCACACTTTCCTGGAAACAGGATTAATATAAGAAGATATTATATATATGAGCAAGGCACTAAGGTAGCACTATATTGATCTGAACTTTAGAGCTGTTCAGTGATATTAACAAAAACAAAAAGAATGGAGGCTCTTTTAAAGAGGAGGATGGCTGACAAAAAGAAAGGAGTTGTTTTCCCTTTTACAAATTGCCAGCAGCCAGCTCTTCTCTTCAATCAGGTTCAAGAATCACTAGCGACAGATCCCCGGTAAAGTCAGTGTAACCCACACCAGATCAGCCAGCACAGGCACAAAGTCTTGTCCTTGCTGTATTTGAAGGACTGGTCCCTGACTGTTACATGGAAAGTTGATGTAAGAGCTTCCACACACCCAAGGACCCAATACTACAGGAATACTATGGGCACATCATTACTTTCAAGGAGAATTTAGAGAAAGGTGCAATTTCTAAAGCACTCTGTAATTCACAGAACTATCACACTCCTTTAAACAAAATAAAAAGTCTAGCCTGACATACGCAGAGAGCTTTAAGAGAAAAAGGTAAGTAAAATAAAGCCTGTTCATATATTTAAAGACACTTGCCATGAAATTAAAATCATTTAACTGCTTTATTAAACTACTGTCTCAAATGCACTTTGTTCTTTTCCTACCTTTTTGTTTCTACATAAAGAGGGGGCACCACTATTTGTTCAACACAATATTAAGCATACTCTGCTACTCAATTAGTAAACATGTCAAGAGGTGGGTTAGTTATTCATGGTTCAGGGGCACAGCCCCCTTTCAAAAAGAACTTTTTTTTTCACTCTAATGAAATGATGGATAATCTGGAAGTAGGTGCTTTAAGAAGATATTAATCATTCTCTGTGGTAATGTTAATCATGCGTTCCATCATCTCCAGATGCTGTGCATCACCTTCCTCGGAGATAAAGGGCACCCAAGCCAAGCAGAGTCCTTTTGATCACCTTTCTCACAGTAACTCTCATAAGGCATTAAAAGAAGTCTTCACATTTCAGGGCATCCTTAAAAATGAAATAGAAAGTGGGAGAGTGAGGTAATGGAGGAATTCATGGACTTCAATCTTGACCCTGTCATTACTTATGCTGCCCAGATGGGAGGTGCATAGTTCTTTCGTCCTTTGTCCTAATCTTTGACATTTTTCAATGCAATGTTTGGAATGAATGAGGTATGAGAAAAACCCTGATCACAGGAACTAGAAAATTAAATCACAAAAGATTTCAGGGAGGGAGGTGAGGGGGGAAGCAGAGAGAAAACCAACCCTTGCTTTCTGTGAAGAAAAATCCAGCAAAATTATTCCCTCAGCCTGCTATTCCATTCTCAGAAAACATTAGCAGAAGTGGGGTCAGATTTATCTCAGCGTACTCTCTGTGATGATAATAAAACACCCTGCCACTGGAGAGACTTCTGGCCAATTAGACCATTTTTATGACTAATCTTTTATAGTTTTTATCTTCTTTTTTTTTTAAGCTACATATAAACCTAGGGCATCTCTTAGATGGCTGAAATATCTCCTTTTGCAGACTTAGATGCTTCAGAGACCCCAATGCCTAGAGAAGAAACTTTGAAGGTCTCCTAAAGCTAAAAAGTTACTTTGTATAAACTGTTGAAGAAAGACAAACCACAGGGGACCCTGGCCAGTCAAAGGCAGGCGGTGTTTCTGTCACAGCATGCAAGTGTGAAGGAGAAAAGAAGTTGTGTGAACTTGAAATGAAATAATCCAACTTTCTTAAATCCGTGTTTAAATACTAAATCCCTATGTAGAGGAACTGCCCACCTCTCTTAGACAATCAGTGATCCCCACCAAATGTCACTCTAAGAGATAAGTTTAAAAGAAGGTGTCATAGGAAATTTCAAACCCCTCATACCTATAGATGGTTTTGACAATATTTCAACCGAGTTTTCACCACCACTCTTTGTAGTTTTGATTAAATTGCATTGAAATTATGATGAAGGCCAGGTTGGACACGGGGGCTTTGAGGAACCTGGTCTAGTGGAAAGTGACCCTGCCCATGGTAGGGGGGTTGGAACTGGGTGAGCTTTAATGTCCCTTCCAACCCAAACCAGGCTGTGATTCGAAGATTCTATGATTCTATGAAACACCTTTTTCCCCCAGAATTTAAAGAGTTTGTTCTTCCTGCTTCTCAAAACCAGGTCATCTCTGCAACACTGCAAAGCCCCATTCTTACCTCTTTGAGTACCCCGCATCTTTGAAAGGAAAAGATAAATCACAGGGCTGAACTACCCTATCATCAGTGTTCGTTCAGAGAACATGCAATGCAAACCCTTGGGCAGCTGCAGGAAGGATGATGTTCTGTGGAGTAAATAACCCACACCTTACTGAGATTACAAAAGTACCCTTTCTTGCACAGTAAATACTCCATAGTCTTATCTGTGAGACACCAGAGGGAAAAACCATCGCCTAGATGCTTTGCCATTAATATTAAGGAGTTTTGTTATGTGCATTCAGTTGTGCACATGCTACATTCAGGCGCACCACAAAACATGGACGAACAACATCATCTAATACTCTACAGAATATATGTAAACTAATATCTTCTTTTTCCATTTTTCTCCAGTAATTCCTGGAAAAACAAAGCCACCCTTCCTCCAATGTAAAGCTGCCTCCCTTCCAACACACACTTAGTTTGAAGCTTCAGAAAATGAGATCCTAATGTATTGAGGATCTTTGCAGTGAATTTATGTAGTGCAAAAAGTTGATTCCATCTTTGCAGCAATTCCTGCTCTATTTTGCATTCCCTGGGATTGCCTTCCAGATAGTACACACTGCATTAACATAAGATCACTGGTACAGGCCCTTTGTAGACGGCAAAGCTGAGAGACTAATGGATGTCTGAAATGTGAATGCTTTTTCATTCCCTGTGATCTCGTTAACATACATGCATTTAATGGTGGCAGCATTATTTCTGACTTATACCACTGTGCTACATTACAGTTGCTATTAACTATGCTTGCTATTGGGAACAGTTGCACGTTTACAGATTATTTTTTTCATGGTCAGTTCTAATTTACTTTCTGTACAGACAACTATTGTATTATGCACAAGATTTTACAGTCCACACAGAGCCATGGTAAAAGTACTTGTATTTAAATGGGCAGAAGATAGAAATAAGAAGTATTACCAAACTTAGGAACAGAAATAAGATTTACAGGCCCTTGCTAACAAAAGTTCTGAATTCACAACACTGTACTTCACTCTTTCTGTAAAGTAAAACACTTTAAATTAAATGTATGCAAACTACAATAGTAACAATAGGCCAGAATTTTAAAGTGGCTTCAACTCTTCTTTCACTCAAGTGTATACAAATCTGTTCTGAACAGCATAAGCACTGGGACATCCAAACAGACACATATTAAAAGGAGCTTGATCAGGAAAATTAGCAGATACAGAGCTGAAGGGGATTTGGTTGATCCAAGGTGAATATGCTGATACATATCCTTTGTGAAATCCTGGAGTGGTTTCCAGGAGAAATAGGTATGTAGTCTCCCACTTCATTTCTTCTGGGAAGTGAAGTACTCTTTCATTATTGATAAGATAGAGAGCTGCCTTTTCTATTCATTGCACTCAGCTCACATTGATAGATGGTATATAAAAATTTCATTTTGGATGGCAGAATTCGAGTACAGTGATACAAAGATGCTTTGTGGATAGAATCTATAAATCTTGAGGGAAAAAAGGAAAAAATAGTGCCTTCTGTCATCATGGATAGCAGCTTTAGATCATGAAAGGTACCATCATGCTAAGTCAAATGCATTCACCAAGAATTTTGGTTGATAGGGTCAGGAAATACAGAGTTAGTTAAAGTTCATCAGACTTACTTTGTAAGTATGTGTATACCTGGAAAAAAGGAGCTAAAATACCTTCTAAGGAATCTATCCAAGGTATTGGTGAGGAATCTTTTTTGGAATAGACTGACTAAAGTTCTGCATGCAAAATAGGTATCCTCATTCATATTAGTGACTCTGCAGTAAGAATATTTATCTGGACCATAGCTAGATCTGGCTTCTAAGTTGTTCTTTGGGCTAAAATCCTATTATTGTCCAAATTAATTTCCCTGAAGAGAGAAGAAATAATGTGCTAAGCCCATAGAATTTCACCCAGATAGTTTGATTTCACTAATCTTGGAAATACCTCTCACAAGAGTTTGGCTCTGAAAGGTGAAAATTTCCTGACAAGTTAATCTGAAGTGACTGTTCACTACCTTGAACCAGTATCTCCCAAGAATGGATGTCATCTGTTTTCAAAGGCCTGTGATATATCTGCGATGAAACATAAACTTGACAAGGAAACACAAAGCAGTCTGCTGGAACAGGGTTGGAGAGACAACTGAACAAACAGCTGGTTAAAGGATTAAAGCCAAAACAAAGGAGTGTTTGAAGGTCTCTCTAAGTTTTAGATAGTGATGGGAATCTTTTGAAATGGGGGCACAGTGGAGCTGCTATAGAAAGGGAAAGGTTTGGGACCTTTACCCAATTCAGAGATACTGAAACTCTGCAGCACTGTCTGGTGAGCCTTCAGAAGGCGGTAAGGATAAGAAGTAGATGAGCATTATGCCACAGTAATTCCAATTCACACTCTTAAGCAAAAATCTTTGTTCTTCGGAAGGATCCAATGCGTTTCTCTTCATTAGCTGATTGTCATTGTTATGTTACAGTTTATATTACCTTCCCCTCTTTAGCCTACTTTACCATTACCTTTAATGAATTACTACTTTTCAGCACAATTAAGTGTTTGAAGCAACCAGGAGGCACAGTTTAAGCACAGTAAAAATGTCCAATTGAAAAGGCTAAAGATCAATATCAAAGGTCTAAAAGGTTAGACCAATCCTATCAGCTTCAGGGAAAAGCTGGTGCTAAGCTACCATCGAAGAAAGAAATAGCTAATGGCCCACAGATGATCTTTGTTCAACAAGGTTTCTCCCGTTTAAAAAGAAATCCTCTCTTTATTTAGCACTGTAATTTTCCCATTGCTGAAAATGCAGAAGCTTTAAATTCCAATTTTAGTTGTGCTGAAAGATGGAAAATAGTTTCTTTTAAATACTTTTCTTTATGAAAGAAGACAATAAAGGCTGCCTATTGGCCCTCATTATCCCCACCTCGATTTGACTTGCCTACCTGCTCCACTGCACTGGTTCAAGACAATTAATCCTAATATTCAACCGTCCTGGTGTAATTTCTCATCTTGGCAGGTCTCTTTCTATAATGACTAAAGGGGAGTGGCCAAATTCTCAAACCCTCTAGGGTGAGCCAGATACATTTCCACAAACACAGACACCAATTCGATCGTGGTAATGTTAATGAAATGTGTTATCAAACCAAAGCGAGCATTAAAAGCCACTGTCCAAATAGCTTGGATAATGAAACAGTACTGGTCATCACATTATGGACACAAGAAAGTTCAAACAGTGAATTCAGTTGATATGAAAAAAGGGCTTTGTGGGCAACTGTTTGTTAATGGTTCAGAGGTAGCTTATGTTGAAGAAATATTTGTATTATTTTCCTAACTGCAAGAAAAAAGGCCATGTACAACTCACCAAAAACTCTGCACAAGACTCTCAGGTCCTACTAACCAGCACAGTTCCCCAGACTTCTAAATTGGCCTCAACAGAAAAACGTATTTTGTTAGCAAACTAGTCACTTCTTTTTATGCACTGAATGTTATATGTGGGTTATGGTCTGTAACCAGCTCTTAGATATAAAGATGTTAATCTGGAGTTACTCATCTCACTGATAGTTAGTCCAATTTTAGAGATCTGCAAATCGGAGCAGAGTGTGACTGGGACTCTGCTCCTGTTCCCAGTCCCATTGTCTTCCTCCCCGATACACCAGAAATGCTGCCTGACTAAGAGCATAGGCCATTGATCGCTTTGTTCCAAAGCCACTGCCACTTAATGAATTGAGTCTTCATCTCCCAAGAGACAAACAGAGAACCACACAGAGGTGCTCTATAGAATAGAATACTTTGTTGCTACAGTTCTGAATGTACACTCTGAATGTAGCCTGATAATTACAAGTAATACCCTTGATTCTGGATAAGATAGATTCTTACTTGCATTAGGTATGTTTTAGAGCTGCAGTCATGCACTGTAGGTTGAAAATAGAAGTTTCACTGAGTTTTGTAGAAGTTTGGAATCTCTGTACTTGCAAACTTATGACTGACCTTAATATTCCATTTCTTTTTTCTGTCTGAACAATACCTCACTAAAAGAAAGCATATCTAAGGGTGAGGATACCAAGATTCACCATAAACAGTGATAGCTTCTCTGAAGCTAATGCTGTAGCTCTCAGGACTATTTCAGTGGTTCTGCATGGCAAGGTACAGGGTATTTCTCCTATTAGGAAGGGAAACTCCCATGACCTTAATCAGAGACAGTGCCTGCATCTAACCATGGAAGATCTACAGCAGATATCAGGTTCTGAGTCAAAACCTCAGTGGCACAATTCATGAATAGTCATGGGTTTGCATTAATTTACACCAGTTGAAGAGCTAGCAAGCTAGCTAGTAAAACCGCTTTAACTTAGTTTAAAAAGAATTCTTTTTGTAGCCATTTTTTTTCTATGGCTGTGGTTTCACAGTAACAGCTCATACAGACATAGCCCATTGCCTCTTCTTTGTGCCACGGCCATTTGTAATGCCAAGTGATTGGAATCAGGGAACTGATCCATCAAAAAAGAAACTAAGCCCAAGCTCTTCTCTTTTATGACTTTTTCAGGCAAATCAGTTCCCTAAGTCAGGTTACTGCATAGCTACACAGACAGGCACACTAGCTCAAAGCATGGGAATGCATGGAATGGAGAACAAATAAGTGGGAGAAAGGAAATGCTGGATTGTTAATTTTGGCACCATGAGTGAATAACTGCGAGCTACAGCTCCATGCTTTCGGGCACATAGATAAAGGCAAAAGAAGTGGACAAACAGAAATATACTTCCATATAGAAATTATAAATACAATCGTAAATATGTTTTTAAAGTCTTATTGGCATGATGCCAATGAGGTAAATATTTCTCAACTACATCCACATCTGCATTCTCCTCAGATATTAAATAGATATGTGGAAGTTATAAAAATTTCCACTGCGAGCGAGCAATTAGGCCAGCAGTAAGCATATTTTATTTTATTTTGGTTTATTTCATTTTATTTATTCTACTTTGTTTTATTTTATTCTGTCTCAGTTTTGCTTGTTAATTCAACATAGAAGAAGTAACATGTCAGTCTTACCAAGGATGCTTTTCTTTCCCTCAATATGCTTCAGCAGGATATTGGTGTTTTATTAGCTGCTATTGATCATGAAGCAAATAACTGGCTTAGCCAAATAAACACACCCATGTCCAGTAAAAGGACACCTATTTTTATTTTAACTTGAATTAGCCTCTATATAAGTACCAGGACGTAGTCAAAGGTCATAGGGAGCCACAAAAGTGTTTATCAAAAGTTAGGACATGCGATAAAACTTCGAGCCAAATTAAGCAAAGCAAATTCTCCCCAAATTCTTGGTGTTATCAAAAGCAATAAAATCTCCCTTTCCTTCACACTTTATAAATTTAGGGCAACTCAGGAAATTGCTCATTAGAAAATGAATTTAAATCATATGTGACCAAGGGCAGAGAGAGCTACTCCTGTTCCGATTGACTGGTTCAGCTACACCACAGACCCTGCACAGTAGAACATGTGCTGCTGTTGGCTGGCAGAGGTGCAGATCAAGAACTATTTGCTGCAAAACTTCTCAAATGATTTCAAGTAATTATTAGACTGGTAAAAGTTGTGATCTCTCGTGGAGAATTTGGGAACAGTAAAACCAAGAGAAGTTAATTGAAGAACTTATTTATTGCCCATTATTTGGTAAATTCTTCAGCCACTGAAGCTATACAAAGAGCATTGAAACCTCATATTAAAGAATAATTCCTTAAATATATTAGCCTAATAGCTTGATTTCCAAATTAACTGCTATGAACTTACCTGAGAAAAGTAATCCTCTGGCGGGTGAGTATTCTACAGCGAGAACACTATACTACTGCCTCCATCTGATAGCTATTTTGTACCCTGAAGCATGTGGCTTGATTTAGCCTAGACACTAACTACAAATGTCATTTTCATTCATATGGCCTTAACTCAGTAAAAAAATTAAGCATATGCTCAAGACCCTGAGAAGTCAACTTCTCACATGGTGAACATTAAGCATCATAGTCTTACATCCTTCTTCAGATTCTGAGCAGAAGCATCAGATTATTCAAGTGCTTAGAGCTGAGCATGTTTGTATTTGCTTTGCTCAATTAAGACTATAATGATCTCATTCTGTTTTGCAAATTCCTAAGCTCCCTGCTTCAATAACCATTATAGTGTTTCACTTGACAATGAAAACTAGAAGAGTTTGAATTCTCCATCATTTACGTGCAGCAGTTTACTGTCCATCAATTTGAGGCTGCAGTTTCTACAGCACAGGTGAATGGACAGCAGTAATTCTGGATTGCCAAACTTGGATGACCAAAGCTCTGATTCATGACCATACTGAGTCAATCATGAGAGTGCAAAAGGTTCCTGCCCCAGCTGTCTGCCCCTCCTTATCCTCCAGGTTACTCTGCTGGAAGTTATCTCTTCAGTCACTGCAGCTAAACCCAGCAAGGAATGGGAATTAAACACATCTGGCTGTTCCCAAGGATAGGAAAGTGTAAACATGATGGATCCCTCTCAAGTCCTGAAAAAACCTCTATTTCCAGAATTCTGTGCTGTGTCCCAGACCAACTCTTATTAAAGGATGCAGAAGAGGGCTGACCAGTTTCAAAAGGAAGTGGAAGATCATGAAAGAGCAGGCGAAACAAGTTCCACAGCTTAAAACCTTGCGATTTTAAAGACTGTTTCCTTAATTTTAAGCACAGTGCTATTGTTCCATGTGTTTCTGTCCCACTGTTATCTTCAGAATACAAAATTTCTAGCAAGTTAGAGATGTTTGGTTACAGAATTACATACTGAGAATAATGCAGAACAGTTATTTCAGCCCTCAGACAATTCAGCTAGCCAGAAAAGATTGTAAATAAAACCTGCAGCTACATTTCTGTACAAAACCATTCATCAATAGCACTACAATATATTTCTGTCTCATTGCTTTGAGCTGTGCACCCTTTGTACTATTAGAATAATGCAAACAAGTCTTTATGCTGACTTTAGAGCTTTGTCCTCTGCACAGCTCTTTCCAGCACCTCACAGCTAATGGTGCATCTCCTCGCTTTGCTTCTCTCTGAAAACATTAGGTGATGTCCCTTTAAACTTCCATGCTGGTGTTAGTAGCAACTGCTCAATAGCAAAACACCATAGGTTATGTTGTCTCTAGCTCTGGAATGACTCAAGACAGGGGGAGTGCACCTTGCTGCCTCTGCCACACAAACACCCAGAGCAGAGAAATCAGTTTTTCTCCCTTAAATGGCTGAAAATCAGAAATAACCAAACTGAAACCTATGGAGCTTTACTGCTGAGTGCTGTGTTAACACTGGAGGTGAATCTGCCTTTGGGTCTGGTTTCTGCAGAGCTGAATGCTGAGCAGGAATGCTCAGATTGCTTTGGCTTCACTCACCATTTGCTGATATTAACTCTATATATTTTAAGCAGACACTTGCAGTTTCTCAGATGTCTTCTCCTTCTCATTTATTAGCTGAGTTATATTTTAACGGTGCTGAGAGATTTACTGTCAATGTATTAGATGTATTCATTTTGGTTACGGCAAAATCCTTGCGCTCAGCTCCAAATGTTGGACACATCTGTTAGCAGGCCAAGGAATGACCCTGTATTATTATTATTTTTTAAACCTGACAGCTCACACATTTGAAAATTGCATAAAAATATGTAGCTTAGCAGCTCTGCCTTCTCTTTGTACTGTTTGCTCACATCCGGATCCATTTTTTCCCCCTGCCTGAAGGGGGGGAGGACAACCCCATATCAATCGCTCCCTATGCCAGTTCACATTAGGGAAATCCCAACTTTTCATTGCAAATCAGCAGCATCTTTCCTTTGATCCAGCAGACCACAGCTGGGAAGCTGACACAACTCTGGCTCGTGCTTCCCCTGCTTTGAGCCCTGCACCCGTGCTTTGCTCGGTGCCTCTAACATATTCTAGCAGAGTCACCTCTGCTCAGTTTTAGCAGAACCTTTTCCTCCCTATCACTGACAGAGCAGCCAAATTAATCACACTCAGCCCAACTAACGTTAACAATCCGTCAAAGTGGCTTACAAAACGCTTCATCTACTGTAACCAGAAAATTCACCTGAAGACCTGCTGATTTGTCCTGTAGGACAAAACGGACAGAAACCACTTTTCCCCCTCATTCCCTTTTCAATATTTTCCATCTCCTCTTTTGCTGTTGTTTCTTTTGTTTTATTCCCTTACACTAGTTCAAAATTCATTGAGCATGAACAACATTTTTGCTTAAAGAAATGCTTACACGGTGTAATCTCTTTCATGGTACATGGACCTTCACCGCTGACGACATCAGGCTGGGGGTCCTTAGAAGTTCCTTTTGCAGTTTAATACAGTGACTCTGTGATGTTTGTTCCCTGCTGTATTTTGACAAATTCTGTTCTGTATTCTAGCTATCAAAGAAGTAAAGTACTTTTAGCTGGGTCCTGTAGGTAAACTTCTCCATGATTGTGACTGCCCTACACAAGCAACTGGAAGGGAAGACCCTGTTACCCATCTAGGATGATGCTGTAAATCATGTGTTTGACCTTGCAACAGCGGCTCTCACCACAAAACATCTGGGTTGCCCCAGAAATGGATTTTGTAATGTTGTCTAAAACTGTTTTATTTATACATTTGTTTCTATATCATCCAAATGGATTCAACACCTTTGCACTGAACATTTTATCATCTACTCCTGAGGAAAAAGGGCTACAATCCATTAAAAATCAGAAGGGCAGCTTTTCCAACATTCTTTACAAAGGCATATAAAGGCTGTACTGTCTCAATGTCAGAAGCTTTTCCCAATTATGCTGCTACTCAAACATAAATGTCTGGTTTTCTGCTTTGAAACTCATGAGGGATGGAATATGCTTAAACAGGGCACATGTCTCCAGCCAGTCACCAGGGCTGTTGGTACTCAAAGCACAGTTCAACAGCTCCCAGTGCCAGTCTGAGTTTAGACTCTGCAGTGGATTCCCCAACACTGCCTTGTCCTAATGAAGCTCCCTCAAGTCACTGTCCCCAGGACGAGCAGCTACATTTGAGCCACTTCCCTCCTAGTGTGCTTGGACTAAGTTTAAAGTCGAGCAGAGCCTATGAAGTACAAATATTCAGGGTCAAGTATCAAAACCACTTCTCATTCAGGCACCGATGCTGGAAGGCATTGACACCAAAGAGAAGGATGGGAGGACAGCTACATCTGCTCAAGAAGATTAATCAGGTTCCTTGTACTCGATCCTACCAAGAAGCCCACGAAGAGCTGAAAAAGATCAGCATTCACATTAGAAGTCTGATTTAGAAGGCCAGAATGGGCAAGGAACAATCAAGTTGAGTAGCCACTAAGTTTGAGTTTTCGTTCTCTTTGGCTTAGCTTGTTTTCACTTCCACATTGATGTTCTTTTTTTTTTCTCTTTCTTGCAGTAATAGAGGTACATGAATTAGATCTCCACATGACAACTTGGCTTCAAGACTCCTTATTCAAGACCACTGAACTTGCAGGAAATGGGGGCCCTTGGATTCATCCCTACAACAGCAGCCTCAGAAAGCAGACCCTCACGATCAGTTTCAGGTTTTTAAAGGTGCTCTTGTTCTTTTGAAACATTTTCCTGGGTTTACCTTTCTACAGACAATCTCTGAAAAACAACTGGGTTTTTAGTCCAGTTGTAGTTCCCAAAAGCTTTGGGTAATTCTAATATATACCCTTTTTCATCCTAAATGTTCTTAGAGCCACTGATTTACAAACATCAGGAGAGCAGCAGGAGGCTTTCAAGACGTATGTGGTGTTACCTGGCCCGCAAAGTTGAGCAGAATCACAACACAGCATCATTCAGTTACAGCGGGAAGAATAGAGAACAATTATTTCATTGTTATTTTTAACAGAGCCAAAGTGCAACATACTATTGGCTAGCAACATCAAGTGGCAAACTCTTAATGCATTTAAGGCCTTTATTCAACAACACCCATACACATATTTCCGACATCTGTATTTAAATGTCTGTTTGACTTCAATAGGTTTTAAGCATGTGCTCAGAATTAACCTCTATGCTTTTCCTGACATGGGGCTCTATGTAGGTAGAATATCTATTGTATCACCATAACCAAGTTCAAAGTCCAGGTCTTCCCAGCCTCCAGGTACTACTCAATACGTAAGACTAGAGGTAAGGAGGTAGGTATGCACTGGCAGAACTTTTGAGGTTATTGTTGAGGGCAAATTTGTGTTTTACAGACTTCCAGATGTTAGAAAAAGGGCTTTCAGAAAAGCCCTTGTGCAATTTCTGAACATCTGAATTTTGTGGCAAAATCCACCCTAAATAAAGTACTTGTGCTTGTTGGCACCTCTCTGATAGCAGTACCTGAACAGCCTGGTGTTTATGAAGACTTCCTGACAGTTTGAGGTGTGACACTGAGCAGCAGAGGGACTGAAACGCCAAGGGGGAAAATGCTTGTGAGGATAACCTTGGGTCTGGAAAGAGATGAAGAACTGCTCTGTTACAGGACAGAGAACTCTAAGATTCACTTTTATCTGTCTTCAGAGGTCCATCCCATTAAAAGAGAAACTTAAGCTGCAAGTGGCATTAATATGTCTAGTCATTCAGAGGGCTACGTATAATCTGAGCAATAAGAAACATATTCAGCCTTTGCTTACTCATGGAAAAAGGATGTATAGCCTGAACCATGACAAACTAGTCCCTTTTGCTTTTGTGGAGGGTTTTCTGCTAGGCAATTAAAAGCAAGCAACTCATTAGTACAACACAAAGAAGCAAATTAAAATATCCATTTCCTATTAGAAATTGTCCAGCTTAAAATGAAAACCAAACCATGCCTTTCCCTCCCCAGTAAAATGCTGCCACTGCAACTGGAATTAATTTGCTGGTAGCTTCAGAAAAGAGGCAAAAGGTTCAGTCACAAGGAGGGAAGAGTGTCCCCAGCTAGGTCAAAGCTGTGGTAGTGCAGCAAGGCAAACAGGAGAGGCTTGCACCACTCTTGGCTGCACATGGTGGGTAACAGTGGGCCTTTCGCTCTCCAGGCTGTCAATCTGGCACTATTCGCACACACTAAATTCACTTTGGTATTTAAAGAAGTGGCATTATTGATTCTTTTCACTTCCCCCTCCTCACGACAAGGCCACTACAGGCCACTGGAAAAGAAAAAGAGACCCACACATACACAGACACAGACAGCAAAACTCAAGAAGCACTTTAGCAGGAAGTAAAAACTACTACGAATACTGACCTCGCTGCATATTTTCTTAAATCAGGGGACAGTAATATATGGCCCAGATAACACTATATTTTCCTTATTACCCTGAACTGTACTTAATTGACATAACTCTGTGGGAGGATTAGCTTTTATACAAATACCCACATTTTATTGTATGGCCATTCCCTAAGGAGTACACTGCTCATATATTTCTCTTAATGTGGCTGTGCAAATAGGTCATTGCACAGTCACATGCGCAGCAGCAATACTCAGATATTTGGAATTCATTGATTTTTTTTTAAATGCTGAAATCATTGGAGTGACGGATGGTTGCTTAGATATATAATTCTTAACCATTGCCTGCTAACATATTCTGACTCAGTTATAATTATCAGATGTATTTCATTTATATATATATATATATATGCATACACCTCGAATTGTGGAGATAAAAAACACATATGATGAATTGAGACAGAATGACCTGATCCTTAATTTAGTGGGCAGGCAGCTTTCTGAGGTGAGCACAGGAAGAACTTAATGGAAACTCCAAGGCCTTTCGCTTCTTTTGGATGAGGGGCTTTACAGACTATCAAATTTTCATCCTGAAGAGAAGCAACAGTTGTACCTGCTCTGCTGCATGAATTTGCAGTGGGATTTCAAATAATGTAAAGAAAATATTACGGAATATTCAGTGAACGTAAAGTCTCTAAGAATGTAGGAAACACAACTCAAAAAGTACCATCATGTCTTAATGCTGTAGTATGTCAGGAGTGGAAATGAGAGTCCACGTGCCATGACATACAGATCCCTAGGAAAGCTAGATGTATTTTGCCAGGATCACAAAATACTGGCTCAGCAATGCATCTATCCAGGGTCAGTTTGTGTATAACATTCACATGTTAAATATGAAATACAGCCTATATAACACAGACAAACTCCTCCTCTACATCACCAAACCATGACCTGTGTGATGCAACAGTAGAGGAAGCACCACTTCTTTATGAGACAAACAACAGAGGATAATGTGCTTCTCTTCATTCATACTGCCTCGCGCTCCACAGCTTCAAGGGAACACTGTGTGCTAGCCAAAGGGGTGACTACATCTCTTACTCCACTCCAAGCATGAAAAGTGCCATCTGTAACATTTGCTTGAGGAAAGTGCTAGCTGCTGCCACCACAAAATGTACATGAAACATAGCCCGCAAATATAAAACCATAGTTAGCCTCTAGACATTAGCAAATCTGCTAAAAAGACAGTTCAAGAATCCATGCAGTGACCGGTATCCTGCTCTGCCTCCCAAACGTAAGAATAGAATTATTCCTATGTAACGGGAAGAAACTGTGCTACTCAACAACATAGCAACAACCAGCAGTGGTCTGCATATTGAGATAGATTACACACATGGAAAGAGAGAGCTGTCTCCTGACAACAAAACACCCCTGATTTAACTGGCAGTACCAGGGAATCACATCAAATTCGGATGGTGAATCACATGCCTACACGCTCAGAATTGCAGGCTTACAAATATTAGCACTCTGCTAGTGATTGTCTTGAAAGTACTGAAGACTTCACATGCTTAAGTCAGAGAAATTATAGGATTTTCAGGTTGATTTTGAAAGATCAAAACCTACTTTTCAAGTCCTCACACCTACACAGGATACTGCAATCACTGGATCTGAAAACATCAATCAAGTTTAAATGCAAGATTCAGAATCCACAGGGCAAAAACCAATGATGACTGTGACATCTGTTGATTCTTATAGGCTGTTTTCTGAAGAGAAAATGTATGTGATCAGAAGGTGTTTGTGCCGGGGAAAGAGGAGGACACACTTGGCAAAAATGATGACGCTCAAACAAGCCTTATGAAAACAGGTGGCTGCAGAGAAGTGAGTGTGCATGTTTTTTCCACTGGTGGCCTAAGGGAAAAGCACAAGCATGGGGACACACGGTATTAGGCACAAGAGCATCCACCAAAGAAACCGCAGCTACAGGAAAATCTGTTGAAACTGGCAGTGAATGATGAAAAACAAATCATAAGGAACTAAGTGTTTCTTTTGTGCCAGAACTTACGAAACTAACTGCTCTTAAAAAAAGACTCGTGATTTCTAAGCCAATCTCGTAATTTCTTGGAAGTTTTAGGTTAGAAATGAGACTTAAAGCATTTTGCAAATAATCAAACTGAGCACTATTGCTCCAGTGCAAGTAAAAGAAACAGAGAATAAACCTGTAGATTACCACTGATAAAACAACTCCTACAGTAACCTATAGCATCTCTGCCTATGCAAGTACAAGACAACAGGCTAAGATGAGAAATAAAACAAAGGAATCACAGCAACAGGAGAAGCTCAGAAAATCACTACTGTGGGTAATCAGACAGATTTTGCTGCTACAGAGGCTTAAACACACCTAATTGATACTGAATCCATGAGGCTTAAATGCAGACAGTGCATGTAAATTAAGACATGTCTGTTTCTCATCAGTCAAACTCATCTAACAGAATTCATGCATAGAGTCTCATTTGTCTGCAAGGAATGTGCACACATAAAATCTAGCCCGTCTGCAGATTACATTCTTAACAGACACAGGGTCAGGATCTCATTTCTGGTTTTCATAATCCAGTATGTGCATATTTATTTCTTGGTCTCTGTATATACCACAGATTGGATCCTCTGTTATAGAAGCTTCTCATGGACCTGTCAGTGAAAGACTGCCTTCATGTAGTTTACCTTGCCTCATGCAGCTCTCTGAGGCTGAGGAACCACCATTTGGTGCTGGGGACATCTTTATCCAGGTCATAAGACCACAAAGGACCTCAATAGTCATGGCTACCCTCAGGCAAGCTCTGTCATGTTCTCCCCATTGAACTGCAGGCAGTTAAAACATAGAATCAAAGAATCACAGAATGGTTTGGGTTGGAAGGAACCTTAAAGCTCATCCAGTTTCATCCCCTCCACCACAGGCAGGGACACCTTTCACTAGACCAGGTTGCTCAAGCCCCGTCCAACCTGGCCTTGAACACTGCCAAGGATGGAGCCTGTTAGAAAACATGTTTAAAAAGATTGAAGATTCCTCTAACACACACTGTTGGGCTATTCCAAAGCCAATCAGGAGGTTAACATGCATGGCTTCTATGCAACACCCCTGTTTTTATTGATGGAAATCTCTTAATCACAAGATTAATATGTTACAAACCGGCTTACACTTCATCCAGAACCAGTCTGCAGCCAGGCTGGCTGCTCCTTGGACATCATTAAGGACATGACTGAATACATTGTGTTTCTGCATTTTAAATGGCTTTCTTTTCACAAATTTTTGGCAGTTCAGGAAGTGTTGGAGAGTTCAACCCTCGATGCATTTCTTTTACCAGAAAGATTCAACAAAAATGCCAACAGCAGCAAAAAAAACCCAAAAAACAATTAAATTAAGACAATACCAAGCATCTGTGTGGTTTTCTTGTCTCCCTTCAGTGAATCTGAAGAGTCATTCCCTGTTAGATAAACTAGAAGTCTTTTGTTGATATCATAGTGCTGACAAGTGTAATAGTGACAGCAACATCATGTGAAATTATAACAGGAATCTTCCTTTCAGCAGTAGGTCTTGATAAATTGGACATACTGATTCCTGCTATTTGTTGCAAGGTAGTGTGGCATCTCTCTTTTTTTCTTTAACAGGCGCTAATTATTGAGCATCAAATAGCGTAAAATATAACAGCTGTGCATACTGTCAGTGCTATATGGGCTGCTGAAGGTGTCTGTGCGTGCATATGCCAATGTGTGAGCAACTGACAGTGGGTGGTTTTGCTGTTTGCTTTAGAAATGGATTTGAATAAACTGCATGATTTCGTAGGACAGGAGAAATTCAGCTGGGTTACAGTGGAATTAACAAGGAAAAGCCAGTTTCTAGAATGCCTGGGATGACTTTGCCATGGTGCTGGGTGAGGAAGGTGTTTCAGGCTGTTGGGCATGGCTGGGAAGCTGCTGAGGTACATGGAAGTTCTTCAAGACTAACAATATTTTGTCCTTTTCAGCACCCCAATCTCACAAATCCCAACTAAATTATTCACGTTTTCAGGAATCATGAACTGGAATTTCCAGCATTTGGAAAACAGGAGAAGAAAAGAAAGAAGGGGAAAAAAATATTAAGAGAAATCAAAATCCTGAAGCACTATTTTGAGCTTTTATAGGCAAGCTGTGTCAAATAGTGAGAACACTTCACATAGCAGGTGAAAGTTTGCTGCCGAAAGCTTTCAGTCCAAAGAAACTTTTTTCCTTTGTGAGAGGATTTAAACTGTAAACCACAAATACCCCGGTACCTCCCTGTCCAAGATAACAACCTCACACAAAAAAAAGAAGAAACCCCTAAAAATATTACCGTGACCTGTTTTATGGGAAGGTCAGGCTCTTAATCAGTTTCGGGGTATAGCTCTTGAAACGAGAATGAAAGACTTTCTCCCTGAATAGTTTGCTCTCCTCAGGTTATAGTGAAACAAAATATGTAAAGTTTTTTGCTTCTGAGTGTTAGAGCTGCTCTTTTAACTTTCCTTTTAAGTTGGAAAAATGCAGTGAATAGAATCATTCTTTTCAACTCAAAACTTCTTCATGAAGGGTTGAGTCCTTTTTTTTATGGTTGCACTGGTACTAACACACCAGCTTCAGATGACCTTTACAAGTATCACATGGAGGCTTTATCCTGATTAAAATGGTTTTCTACACAGAAGGGGAAGGCCTGTGACACCACTCCGAACAAAACCTCTGCAGGACAAGGTGTAAAAGGATAAAATATATTGCTTCCTCTAAGAGGAACGGAAAAAAAGACCGAGAGATTCTGAATAACAGAGAGACATGAAAACCTGTGTTTCATTTTGATTAATTCTGCACAGTTCTTCTTTAAGCAAATGACTAATGCGGCCTTTGACCCACCAGGAGGATTCTTTTAGCTCCATCCTTCAGGAAACCCAAAGAAACAGTGCTAGGGTTACACCTAATGCTGACCTACCTCATCCATCTGCTTTCAGTGAGCAAATGTCAAGTTCATATTCTTTTCCCATCGATGAAGGGGTGGGGAAGGGAAGAGAGAGGATAAAATTGCTGTAACTTAATACTGGCATCAAGATTTATTTACTGTTGATCACAGCTGGTGAACTTTTTGCATCTTGCATATGTGCAAGGTTCTTTGGGTCAAAGTGCATATGCCAACGAGAGAAAAGCAGGGGGAAAGTGCAAGAGAAAGGAAAGCCCGAGGATGTAGCAAACCAGCAAGGAATGGGAGGCTCAAGGGTAAATTTATAGCTATGTGATCTGAGCCCAGAGGGAGGCCGAAGCAAGAATGCTCCCTGACCATAAAAACGTGCTCACTGGTAATGGCTGTTAATGGTGCAGGGGGATTCTCCTGGGTTAGACATTGTGGGGGTGGTGGGGCAAGCGTTTGGGAAGTGAGATGACAGTGAGGTAAAGGCAACAAAGGAATGCAATGGAGGTGGTGAAGTCGAGATTGCAATAACTGTGTGTGTCCTGCTGCCACCACTCCTTCCAACATGTGTTGATAGGAAAAATAAGGCAAAAATAAAAAATAAAGGAGGAAGGAAAAGAAGGATGCAGGAAATATGCTGAGGAGCCCGACTGGCATTTTGTGCTGCTAACATGTGTGACATTTCAAGAGCTGTACTTTGCCTTTTTCCTTTTAATTGTTCTGCCCTTTTGCTCCCCGTTCCCAGCGTGTGTCACAGCGCTCTGTCTGAAGACAGCAGCGAGCAGGCAATGGATGTGCCTATAAGCACTTTGGGTTCACAAGTCTCCCATTTTCCATTAGCAGATGAATAAAGGATATAGGGCAGGGTTTAGGTTTTGACTGCATGTTGTCAATTAAAATCTTTTCTTCCTCTCTATTCTCTCTCCCTTTTCTAATAAATCTCCCCTCTCCTGAACCCATTATACCGACCTTCCAGTTCCAATGCTAGCACTGATACCTGCTGGCCTTGGCGCAACAAGGCATTTACAGCTCTGATTAACATCAGAAACTCAGGATGCTGGCTCAAGGATGCAACATAACTCGAATACCCCATCACCCTCTGGCAACTGCTCCTCAAGGAGAGCCAGTTACTCACCAAAAGGAGATCACCAAATACACAAGCTTCCTTTCACTGGAATTTCCAGCCCAACACACAAATAAAGGAAACTGCTGCCCTTAAGTAGCCCGGAACCTCGGCCTTCCCCTTCTGAGTTGAAGGAATGGTCAAACTGATCCACTGACTTAAGATACCACTGGATCAGGCCCAAGCTATCTTAGTTAAAATGCAAGTAAACTGCAAGTAGATAGGTTTGTTTTTAGCAATTCCAATATGTTTTCTTTTCTGCTTGTTTACCAAAGGTTGATTAAAATGAATAAATTTAATTTCTTTTCAATGAATCTCTGATGATGCATTTTAACTGAGTCTCAGCCCAACCTGCATTTGATCAGTATGGGAAAGAAACAAATATGCTATAGCTAAGCAGGCAATTTTGCCTGGACCATATTGATAGGGTTTTGAGCCTGGTCTATTCAGGTAAGGGATAATTCACTATCAAAGACTGTTAGGCTTGCCTTCACTCTGCAAAACTATCTTGTTCAAGTTATTTGCAAGGAGATTCATCAAAGCAGGAAAGAACATTTTGTTTAAAACCTGATGCATGGGCTACTTTGTAAGTTCATTTGGGAGCTTTGAGGATTCTGCTACAGGTTAGAAAAGAATATCCCCTTTAAAAACAAAGAGCATGTCCAAGAGAGTGACCTAGAATAAATGCTGCTCGCATTTTATGCATACAACCATACAATTGCACTTTTTCCTTCCCCCCACTTTTCCTTTCCTCCCCCCCAGTGCACTGGTCAAACATACCAAGCGCCTCCTGTTAGAAGGTATCACTTCAGAAATGAATTTGCAACCTGTGGCACTGCAGCCCTTGGATCAGATTGTGAGTCCCAACCTCCACAGGTCTGGCCTTTGAGCAGAACCTGAGAGAAGGGGGAGGTGGGAATGAGAGAGAGAGCAAAAGGATGCAGAAGGAAAGCAAAATAAATCAAAAGCAGCTTTCTTGGTAACACCAACATCTCAAAGGCCAACTGTAAAAGGACCAGGGCTCTAACGATATCAATTAGGTTCAATCCTCTATGTCATTTTAGATATATAGTACCCACTGAGTATACTTAAGTCCATATGTAAAAGGTCATTTACTGGGTCCAGAACATAACAAATTATCAGCAAAGGGTTTGGAGGGGTTTTTTTTCTTTTCTCCCTAACACTTTCCACTTTCTGAAATAAATTACAGCTCATAATGGTTTCATGTTGAGAAGCTAATTTTACTTAATTTTTTTTTCCTGCTATACCAGAGAAATGATTATTATATCACTCTTATGCTCATTGCACAATGAAAAGAAAACCCAACTTGTTAGATTTCCTTGGATAACTTGCCTCACCTAAGACAGGTGATTTCCTTTTGAGATGTCATGGTATAATTGGTATCAAAGGTGTCAAAAGATACAGTCTTTACATGACACTATCTGCCTTGGCTAATCTTTTTCAGTGTTCCTCATTACACTGTGGGTTTCTTCACAGAAGTGTAATTGCATACTCATTCTGAAGGGAAATAGTAAACGGCTAAGAAAAGCAGAGTCAGAGTCTTCAGCATTGCCTGTTTGAATGTTTTGGCAGGCCTTCAGGAAAGTGTCAGCTAGTTCTATCAGCAGCATCTCAGGATGTGGTGACCACCTAAAGGCACACTTGAAGGCTGACAATAAACTTGTGATACTCCCTACACTTCCTGTAACAACAGGCTTCATGCTGGATTTGCCATCATTTTTCAGTCCCTTGGAGAGGAACTATGCCAATTTGGGAAGACAGAAGAAACATTACATAAACTGAGTCAGTTCAAACTGTAGCTCAACTGTGCTTTTCATGATTAGGCACAAGTGTTGTCTTTACTGAAGATACACAATTATTGTTTATCATGTGGAATGACAATGCCATTTCCACTTTAGCTGTTAAGAGTTAGGCTGGTTGATCATATGCAAGATCAAGTACCTGAAGCTATGCCAGACACATCTTACAAAGCAGTGTTTGCTATTTCTACCGGACAATACATGGTATTATTTTCATATGGGTTACCTGTCTCCTGTTCTCACCAGGCATCCTGTGGGCACTCCTTATGCCAATTAGCACCAATGAGATCGATGGAATATTGATCAGTTGGGATAGCAAAATCAATAGTGTGGTGGTCAGGGCACTCACCTCAGCTGTGGGAAACCCAGACTCAAGACCCTGCTCTAATGAATGCTCAATTATTTATGCAAAGTAGAAAGCTCCAACAGAACAGATTGAGGAAGCCAACCCCAGAATAACTACCCACTTGGGGTCAGAAGAGTCATTAGGGATGGGGAAGGCTATTAAACTTGACCAGAAAGCTTTTTTTTTTGGTAAAGCATCAAATTCCCAACACAAGTTTCAGCTGAAATGAATGGGCATTGCATCCAGCTCTGCCTGTCAGCCTGTCCTGCTCATCCCCGCTGCAGTGTGCCATAACACTCTTTGGGAAGAAGCACAGGACAACCGTCGCCATGAATGCAGATTGCAAAGGGTGCAAATTCCTCCCCACTCTGTCATAGTTACACCAGAGCTCCTGAGCTGAAGCACCAAGCAAAGGCTGGAATAGAGCCCTGGGTGTACTGATGTGTAGCCAGTAATAATCAGAGAGTCAGCCAAGGAACTCTTGATTACAAGCCTTACCATAAAACTCGACTGCTATGAACTCTTTTTTAGCACCATTCCTTGTTATTAAATCTTGCTTTCAACTCCCAGCTTGATAAATGTTATGTAACCTAGAATTTACTTTTATTCTTACTCTCCTTCCTTTAGTTCTCTTCCTCATCGAAGGCCTAAACACCTATTTCATATTGATTAAAGGGAGAAAGAAAAACTCTGTTTACCCTCCTCTATATTTATTACAGTTTGTATGTTAGAAGTAAAAGGAATATATAGGAAAAAGAAAGAAAACAGCATTCAGATTGGTTCTTTAAAACATGAAGTTCCAAAAAATTCCTCCTTTTTTACATCCAGAGGATTTCTTTTTATATCCCTGTTTAGTTGGGTGGGCACCTTTGTGCACCTCATGCCTACTTAACCTGTAAGATGCTCAGGTTGGGGACCAGTCTGTCCCCTTAACCTACTCTTGGGACAGCATGGGGAGACCCAGTCACAGGGGCCTCTAATGCTTCTGCAGTACTGACGTAGAAGAGAGAATGGATGTGTTACGATAGCTCCCAAAACCCCTAGCTGGAACAGAGCTCATTACACTATGATCAAGCCTAAAATAACAGCACAGTGCTTGTTTTCAAGGACTTACAGAATAATTTCTACCATGTTACAGTAAAGGTGTAGAAATGCATTTGGAAGAGTTGAGGGAAAGAGGAAGTAGAGGAGCAAGACTACAAGACATCAACTTGCTAAGATTTCACCTGGCTAATAGGTGCAGAGCTACAGACAGACAAATTAGACAGGGGGTCACAAGCCACCACTGATCATTTACCTGGCCGTTATCACTTGTCAGCGCCTGCAGCCAGCACACTGGGAGTGTAGCGCAGGAATAAGGACAAGGCAGAGGCTTCCCAGACCAAAATAACTCTGCACATCCATGGAGACAGGTGCAACCATGATAATTACAGGCTTTCAAGGTGGTGCCAGTTTTTCTCTGTTACATGACGAGTTGAATGCATAATAATACTTAGAGACTATAGATATGCTTCCACCTGCCTGCTAAATCTACCTCTTATTTGCGTTCTCGAAGTACAAAGGGATACTTGCACGTCACGCCTAAATCAGTTCCCTTAAAGCTTGGCATAGTTTCATTCCTCCTACTGTAGGGAATGAAATTAAGTCCCTAACTGGGAAGTTTCATCACTTTAAACTCCCTAAACATGATAGCTATTGCTCATGTAAAATCCAAAGTACACTCTGCAGAACCATCTACCAGGGAAGAGTCTGGGGTTTGATGAGAAAAGGGATGAAGTTTAGGAAAGGTGGGGGGCTGTCACTCCTTGTAAGCAGAGTTATCAGTGGAGAGCAAGAACTGGACCTTAGCTGTCAACTCTAAAGTATAAATCTTTACCAACCTGAGTTAAGCTGACTGCATATTTTTCTCCAAGAAACTGCTTCAGTACATCCATCCTCATCTTGGAAAGACTATGCTTCTTTCACTTACGTACATGGAAGAAAATGAAACAGTGTCTATCATGCAAAGACCAGTTTCTGTTCCTTTTATCCTACGCCACCTCTCCAGCCTCTAAGAATATTTGCTCCTGTACTGCTATTGCCACTAATTGAACATGACTACTGAGAAGTGCTACGAAAGCCAAGCAGGGAAGGGTCTCTATCTGCCTTTTAATGATTTTTTCTATTATTTCTTAAAAAGCTTTAAACTGAAAAAACAATCTGTTAAATTAATTCTCAGGTGTAAGCATAAAATAAGACATCCTTTAGGAGTTGGGAATTAGCCCAAGAGCATCAGGGATACAGTGGCAAAGGGCATGCTTTAAGAATACCAAAAAAGATTTTGTAACAAATTAAGCTGGGGATGAAGCTGTGCCTGATGTTACAGGCCATTATTATGCACAGTTATGAAACACTGGTATGCATTAATAATAAAGATCAGTGTTGCCTTCTAGGGAAAAATTGAGCATTCTTTTAATTAACTTAAATTTTTCATCAAATTGATTGAAAAGCTCTCATCCTTTTTTACTTTCATGTAGCCCTACATTTTATGCCGTAGGCAGAGAGCGGTTTTATCTCAAATAGTCAGTGTTTTTGAAAGAGCCCGTGTGTTATGAGTTTTAAATAATAATAATAATAAAAATCACAGCAACAACCTAGAAGCAAGCTGGGGCATGGAATGAGCAAAAATAGGCAGCAGCTTTCAAGTAAATCACTCTTTAAAATGTTGTGTTTATCTTAGAGGGGAAGAAAGAAAATGTCTTTTCCCTCTCTCTGTGGCAGGGCTCTGGAGCTGTCCTCAGGCACACAGGTTGAATAGTTGCATGGAGGCAAAAGCCGAGCACACAGCATTCACTTGGAACTGGGGAGAGATGCTCATCTCTCAATGCCTAATGCCTCTAGCTTTGCTCATGTGCTATGTGAGGGTATGAACCCTGCCCAGAGTATCTGGATGGGATATTGCCGTATCACTTTTAGGGTACTGTTTGGAGGATTCATACAGCTTATCTGGAAAGTCACAGCAGTTTCTCTGGTACAATCTCACTGCAACAATGCAATGGGAGAACATAATGCAAAGAATTTTGGCTTTAACTGAAGCCTCCTTACAGAAATTTTCAGTCCTATTTTTGTGCATGGAAATCCTATCTCTAGGGCAGATAGCATGCAAGAAAAATACACCTCACATACACTTCCTTACTCTAGACACTTCACATACACACACTTACTTCAGATGATCCTTGAGGTACCTTCCAATCTGGTAATCTTATTCTACACCTTCTCCACTCATTGATCCTTCTGCACAGCAAGGTCTGGAGGGGACACTGAGCCATTATGCCCAATTCATGCTGGCCAAGCAAATTCCCCAAACCAAAACCAAAGGGATCCATAGCTACTCATTCAAGAAGGTTCAAGCCCCCACTGCACCATCCCCAGACGTGCTGAGGACCTTCAGGACATGTCTACAGTCATCCCTAGACTCTCTCTGTCCACACTCTAGGCTGGATGGGCAGCTCAGGTTCAGAGGGTTTGACTCGGAAACCATGATAGCTGCAATAAGGTAACACCATGTGAAAGTCCTCATGTGAGGCAGTGAGAGCATGCGCCACAGGTATGTTCTTGGTAGACTGAACCTGGGCATATACTTTAGCACTTTTTCTTGGTTTTGCACTTTAAGATACATGTCCAAAGGGAAGTGAACAGCTCACAAATTGGTATTTGCATTATATAGCTCAATATCTAAACCCAATCAATAGAAGATTTTCATTAAGATTAGCATTAAACCCTTCTAATTCTGAAACAAGAACTAAAGGGAAAAAAAAGTGGGAGGGAAGAGGAAAGAGGAGATGAAGGAATAGAATAAAATATATTCCTTATTCACCACAGAACTATGTTAAGCTTCAGAGCTTCTATTTCCTGTGCATCTATGCAACCACAGTCCTTCCCTCCCCATTGCCTATCAACATTCTACGGTGACCAAAAAGAAACATTTGCTATTTTAAAACATGGCCTACAGTCATAAAAGCTTTACCATGTGAGATCTGACAGGATCAGCACAGCATAGGAGCTATCAGCCTGGGTACTTGTATGGGAAATTACTTTTTTACTGGAAACCTCCATGGAACAGCTGTGTGTGTCAGGCTGATTCCACAGCTGACATTTCTGTCTGAGCTGGAATGAACCAATATCCCATGCTGGTGGGAAAGGCCACAGGAGATGCTGGATCCAATTCTCCTCTCTCTTTTACGGGTGTAAAACAGGTGCTTGACAAGATTTCATAGCTATAAAGCTGGACTGAAGATCAAGCCAATTCTTCCCGAGGAGATGAAAATAAAATATCAAGATCCTGCAAACAATTCTGCCTCCAGTATTTCATTAAACTTTTCATAAAGGTAGAGATCTGAGAGGAATTCCAACCTCATTTGTAATCAACAGCAATATTCTCATTGACTCCAGTAGGGCCAGGAATTGCACCTATTAAGTACATTATTCTCACCAAATTCTAATTGAAGCAATTACATCCTACCATCCTAAATCCCACCTGGATTTTCAGCTGGATATTGGATTCTTCAATTTCTGGCCTCGTACCCCTGTCTAGTGTTTCTGTGTACCATTAAACAACTGCTGCATTTCATATCTGAAGCAGGTGCAATTACATACCAGTTTTTTACGTGTGAAAAGTACTTTAGGATATTCTAGGGTGAAAGGTACAATATGACTATGAGATAGTGAGACTTTCTCACAGTTAAATCCACTTTACAGCTCTGCATGTTTCTAAAGCATTATAAGTTGGGACTCAGCATATAATCTTTAGTGTACAAGAAACTCTAGGGTAAAATTTTGATTAAAACAGGTATAGTGCAAAAAGACTCATTCTATGACTGTTTTAAGCTAAATTTTCAAGCTGCTTTTAAAAGGAATTTTGTTGCCATGTCTGCAGTTGCTAATAAATAGCTTCTAATCCATATTTTTATCCAGGCCCATCCTCTCCTTACCTTGCCATTCTTTTAATGTGCACAGCACCTTATACAGCAGTACCCAAGATGAAAGTTCCTCTCATTGACATGGAATGAAGGTAAATTATACCGTTTGCAAGAGAAGAGATAATAAAGGCGGAGTCTATAGAAATACTTTGATGAATTATATAGTGGCAATTTTCTGACATTAGTAATGTAGGGCAGAAGACAGTGTTTCTGATATATATAGATGTAAATTCATCATCCAGACTGCATTAAAGAAAACTACATAAGATTCCTTGATTTTTGGATTGCTTACAAGAGCAATCAGTGAAATGCTATAGTCTTCTCCAAGGAAGCTCCCTTAGCGCGAAAGGTGAAGAATTACATAGATGAAATAGCTCCCCTTTTGTGCTAACCATCATAAAAACAGCCAACAGACTTATAGCAGCCTGCACCTACATATAAAGGGAAGGGCTTTGTATTGCAAGGCACTAACCACAGCTGGAAAAATGATGGCAGTTCCTTATTTTATCTATATGTGTATATGTATGTATAGACAAGAATATAGAAAGAGATCAGTATGTAGGTATTTTATACATGTATATACCTACACATTGTTTTACTTGTTTGCAAAATACGAGAGTATCCAATTCTCTGTGTTTAAAAAAACACATGAAAGACTAGCTTGTGGAGAAAGGCAGGAGGATGTGATCCAGACTGCACACAGGAAGCCCTACAAAAGGGATCATAGCAGTAAGTCAGACAAGTTTTGTTTACCAGTTTCCTTCTACTGAAGTATTCAAAGTGCTTCTTACTTCATTATCTAAAATTTATGAAGACAAAAGTGTATCACAGCTTCCCTACTTTGGCCTTTTCATTCTGTCAGCTAAAATCACAGAGAGGAAACTTCTGAAAAGCTGTACTTTGGGGGAGCTTCCCAAGATGTGGTTAGATTTCTGCTACTCATTCCCTTCTATCAGACTGAGGTTAGACTGGAAAGTGTAGAGAAAGAGGAAAGAATGAGGAGTGAAAGGTTATGCTATAGAAGTTAATAAACTACTTTTACCAATACGATGGTACAAAAAGCACTGAGGATTCAGAGCAGCTTGAAACACCCACCAGACACCAGAGCTTCACCAAAGCCTATCCTCATCCCTGGGTATCTCTACCGAGTTCTGGGCCCTTTTAAGCACTTCAGGGGGTGCAGGGTGACAAGCAGAATGGAATGTTGGTTTATTTTCCCTTGGACCTTGTCTCCACATATATATGGCTCTCCTGAGCATACCCATGATTTGGTCTCACCAGTATAAATGCATTCAACTTTAAGACAACAACAGGAAATAATTCCTTACAGGGTGTAGATTTCAACTCAGTCTGGCCATCAGTACCCCTCACTGTCCCCATTCTCAGCACACCATATCCTGAGTACACTGTAAACACGGAGCTAAGGGTGACATCCTGATCTACACATCCAGCTGGGTGCACAGGCACTTTCTACAGTGCAGAGAATTATCCCAAACTGCACAGGATTTAATTCTTTTTATTTTTTCTTATTTCATTTCTTTTTTCCCCCCTCCTACACCAGTTTTGACCGTTACAGAAAATAATGGGTTAGTGGGTGGATTCAGGATGTCAGACAGAGAGAACAAGCACCGCTGCTCACTTTGTAGTAAGGCAGGGAACAGTATTAAAGCAGCAGAAATCAAGGAGTAGGGCCGCAGCAGCAGCAGTAGCTCATCCAAAGCAATAACAACGCACGAAGGCAAGCCATAGCAACTGAAGGAAGGCTGGAATCTAGCATACCCATGGTCTTGTTCTTATTATTACAACACAGCGTGACTAAAAATATCAAACCAAACAAAAGAAATTCCTGCAGGCAAGGGGTAAGAGAGGAGGCCGACCACTGCTGGAAATGGAACTTATTGTTCACCTAAGTAGTGCAGCGGGGAACAGAAATCACAGAAGCAAAGGCCAAGATCAACAGCAGGAGCAGTGCTGAAAGTAACAACAATGTTCCTGAATAAGGAGCCACGGACTCCAGAAGAGATGAGTTAGAAAGGGGCTTCCCACCCTCTGGATCCCTCCAACAAATCACCCAGGCTGAAGGCAGGGTGGACAGATCACTCTGCTTCACGGCACTGGGATGCTGCACTGGGGTTATGGGTCCTTCAGGTATTAGCTCTGAGGCGACCCAAACAATAGATTGCTCTCACAGAAGGGATCAAACCTCACTGCGGTCCTGCTTAGTGAGGTTCCCTGGTGCTGAGGCAGGCACCCACCTGAATTAGCCCTCAGGGCAAGCTGGAAAACAGCTGGATTCTCCTGCCAGGCTGATGACAGAGAATCTGCGGACCGTGTGGCAGATTGTACCAAGGAGCTGGGAGCCCAAGGCTGTCGTTTCCCTGGACACACTGCTGGCTTTGAAAGCCTGGTATGAGGGCTGTTGGGGCACCAGGATTTTGACTCCTTGCTGGACAGCTGGTTCCAGCAGAGACCTGTTTAGTTTCTGTGGTCAGAGCACCTCCATTAAACACTACCTTTTTGCTCAGTTGGGCATTTTCTGACACAATTCTTTCCAAGGGGTGCTATCTGGCCAGCCCCAGTGCAGAGCAGCTTTGCAGAGAGAATGCTGGGCTTCAGATGTGGAAAGAAATATGCAGGCATTATCTGTACAGGTAACTTGTAAAACTATTATCTATGACCATATTGTGCCATATACGCACTTCTGTGATAACATCTGTGTTATCTTCTGTTATCATGCATCACTTCTGTGATAACATCTGTGATATGCACACAAAGTGCCATATATGGACTTCTGTGATAACATCTAGAAAATCCCCAAACCTTTACACATGTTGGTAATGAACCAAACAAACCCTTACTGAACTGCAAGGCAAGAAGTTTTACTTCCTTTTTCTCCCCTAATTCCTCCAGCCTTGATCAGTTTTCTTTGGCCACACTTCCACATCCTCCAGGAGAGCTGTTCCTTCCCATTTCATGCTCCCTCCCCTCCATAACTCTACACAGAGACATGAAGGAAATCTGGCTAGCAGCTGGCTCACGTGGTGTGAATTGAGTGGCCAGTCTGAGACCCAGAAGAGGAAACCGTGACCTGCTGCGCTCAGAGTGAGAGTTTTATAAGGTAAAGAGCTTTGGAAGATTGCAAAGACTGAAGGAGAGGCAGCTGTTTGAGGCAGCTGAGAACTGGGACTAGGTGTAAGGGGACATAACGGCCTGTATAAACCAGCATAGCTCTGTTCACTAAAACCGCAGTGCAAAGTTCATCTCAAGAAAGCAAGCACTGGCTGGATAATACAGTGCTCGAAAACGCATCTTCCTTTCATTTAAAAAGGGATGAACTGTGCTGTGAGATGGTGACAGGCCTAGAATTTGGTCTTTCCAGGATAGAACCGCTGTTTTCTAAATCTGCATAATTCTCTCTTTCAGACTCTCACTTAATAATGAGTAAATATTTCTTTCCCATGCCACAGCTCCTTTTCCATTCCTTCAATTTATCCCACATCAGGCTGTTAATAAAGGATGCTACTGCGATGGAGAAACAGGCCCTGAGATCTCAGAGATGATCCCGTCTTTAAGCTTCTACTGCTGCTCCACTTGCTTCACTCCTTCCTTTTTAGAATCGCACGATGTATTGAATACATAATTTTCTCCCTCTGTGTCCACCAAACACACATTTTCTATATGCTTGTATATCCCAATCCATGAAAATTCCCCCAACTTGTGCATACATCAGCCACATAGTAAAACAAAGGCTTCTATGTATTCAAACGCATGATAGATGGATTAGAAAGATGTAGTTAATGCGACTCGTACTTTCCATGGAGCTTTAACTGACTGAAAACACATAGTTCCTGTTAGGTCTTTGTTGAAATTCCTATCAGTAATAAGCATATTGAATCATGAGAATAAACATAAAACGTCACAAGCTTTTTTCTTTACCTTGTGGTGGTTGCAATTTCAATATATGTGTTATAATCAGTGAGAGCAGTATGCCACACTGGAATAGCTGAGCCTCTGATTCATTTCTGAGGATTGGTGATAGTGCAAGCTACAGTCTGGAAGAACGTTCCTTGCCACCAGGCTGGTATTAATTTCCTGTTCAAAAGGGGCTATATTGTCAATGTGACACTTTAATCAGCTACCAAAGTGACTCTGGGAACGCAGACTTTACAATCAATGTCAATGTATTTCATGTCGTTTCAATACCGCTTAGTCATTTTGCTTCAGAAGTGCACAAGGAGGGTCAATACATTTCATTAGTTTGTTTCATCTAAAGGACAGTACAACATCAGAACTTTTATTATATTATAAGAATTGCCTTAATGTGACACCAGATTCCCTGATTGTGCAACACCAGACACTGGAGTGCTAGAGGGCAGTCAAATTATCCTTCACCCACACATACCCAAGGAGCACCAGCGAAGCACGCTACAAACGGGGAAAAGAGAAGAGGATGCTGATAATCTGCATAATGCACAGTAGGTTATAGCTTCTCTAAACATGTTATGAAACTAAACAAAAATATCCTTAATTTTCAAGGATATTAGTTGCCATAAATCAGCTATTTGTTACTTAGAATACCATGGCATATAAATGCTCAGCATACCTAAGCATTTCATCATTTTTATGCAGTTATTTATCACCCATAAAAACATACACTAAGAGCAAAAATCCATTTGCATATAAAATTGTCTTTAAATAAAGATTAAAAATAGAAAAATAAGAATGTGAACTTTCATGGAAAGATCACAGTAAACTTCCTTTGAAGTAAACACATAGAAGTATGCAGATACTTCGTATCTATACAGCTGTTTCACCAGAAGCCTGATGGACAGGCTAGGAGACAAACACATCTGATTTATGCAACTTAAAGAGAAATGCAAGAAATGACAGAAAAACACAAGTAGGAGGTTGGCTGAGTGACATTACAGGCAAATGACTGGAGAAGAAGAGAAGTTCAATATTCAGGGTTTGTATGTACCACAGAGATGGACATGGAAGTGGGTTTTACTTTAACATGAAAAGAGATAAACCGTACTGAAGGCGCATTATTGATCTAATTCCTTGGTAGATGTAAGAATTTCAGGTCTGTAAGATTTGTCTACTACATCAGATGAGAATGAAGCGGTTTGTATGTTTAGCTGGTGGGGTTTTTTTCAGATTCCATATGACAGATGTCATTTCACAATATGCTCAGCACTGAGAATTTTAAGTATCAGGAATTTAAAGGGCTACACTAATTTATCCCAGTCGAAGATCCAGTCCTCAGATTTCACTCTCCTCCATGTTTCTAATAGCAAGAACTGTTTCCAAATAAATGAATACCAACAAAGTATCCTCAGTGAACGTAGCCATTAATATCTCATACGGGTTTTCTAAGCTTGCTGAGGTTTCAACACTTCCGCTCACCACTAAAGACTGCTGAAAGTCCTTCTGAACTTTGTATACATAGCAAGAAAATTATAATAATAATGATGATGACAGTACTACTCCTCCTCCTACTACTACTACTACTAATGGTGTCTGAGGCCGCGCTTCCAAATCTAGTTTACATTGATCAGTCAGAGATTTTTAATTCACTGGCTACAGTCACATAAAAGAATGCTTTTTCTTTAGCCACAAGGTCTCTTTTACAAAGACGGGAGCTTCCTTAAGAGTTTTCTCACAGTATCAGGTGCTGTTGTGGGGAAAACCAGATATGTGGCAATGGAAAAAAACAACCAATCAACTCAAAAGCACAAAGAAGCCCCTCTCATACACCACCTCTCCCTGCAACCAAACTGAAAATCAAAGAGCAAGGATTATATGACTGATACAGCTTACAGAGATCATAAACATCGCTATACAAATCTGACCACAACTTCGCAATATCTGCTGCTTATTCTTTTAAAAAGTAAGAAAAGAAGACCAAATTACTTTGATTTTTTTTCTCTCCCATTTAAAATAACTTCAGCTGAGGAACTGCAAAATGTGAGTATGACTCCAAAACAAGGATGGGTTAACCTCAAAAAGATTCAGATGTCTGAGTTCAGATAAAGTATCAGGGAGGACTTTTCAAAATAGCTCAGTGTTGATCTAAACTTACTTCAACTGAAGTCAACAATCAAACTCCCCATGGAAGAAGAGTCAGTGACTTTGAAAATGATACTCACAAAGTTGCACAGAAAAATAGTTCTAGTGGTTTTGATCATGTAATTGAGATAGGAGCTTAACAAGATTCTCAAGGCTTCTTCTTGGACTTAAGTATTGACTCTTACATTTAATTACTGACTAAATAACCCTTGTACTACCCGATTTTATAACTGTAAAGTTCACATTGCCAATAGATGTTGCACATAGACTTTTTTCAGGCTTTACCTCAACAGCAATCACACCAGCTCTGTATGGACTTCTTCAAATCACCGGATGAGAAAGCCCAGTTGGTAACTCTTGAATATTTAAATATTGTAAATTAAGAGTTGAAAAAGTTACAGCTTAAGACACAGTCGAGTTTTCATAGCCATAAAAGAAATGAATTGGTGGATTTTGAGAAATTCATGCTCCCTAGCTTGAATCACTTTAGATCCCAGAATTCCTACATCTCACATAATTTGGCACAGGTAAAATGGCCAGTCCTCAGTAGGAACCATAAACCGCTTTGGAAATGTTGCTGGTGAGGAATGAAATGTAACGTCACTGTGAATAAGCCTAAGAAACATATGTCTGAACTTGCATCACAGCTTGATCTCATCAGCTGACTTCAAATCTGAGGGCTCATTAAAAGCCATCCTCAAGGAAATCTTTTCTTAAGTCTATAGATAAAACACACTGGTAATTCAGATGTTTTACATGATGCTCCTCGCCACTCACTACAACCGTTTTCCTTTCAGTTTTGCGGCAAAACTTTCATGTACCACGTATCTGCCAACATCAGCCAAAAACTGGCTTAGTGCCTCCCTGTGTGGTCTTGCTATCAGCAACCCTATTCTACTGACAGCCTTTGGAAAGACTTTTAGATTATCTTCTCATAAAATAGTTTTACAGAGACAAGAGTCAGACCTCGTTCCTTAAGGAGCGGCGCTGCACAGAAAGGGCGGTTTTGACACAGAGAAGTACAGACAGTTTTATATTATGTTTTATTATAGCCCTAAAAAGGATTTCTGTGGTGTGCAATATCTGTGCAATATTTTCCATTGCTTTAATAAACCCCAGTTAATTTTAGCTGGATAAAAAATTGGCCCAAGTGTAGAAATTTTTATTTACAACGTAGGATTTTATATGAGGGGAAAACTTAGGAGATTTAGGAAATTTAGGAGATTTTTGCAGAACAATAGTAATAAGGTATTGCATTTATGAGGGATCTTCCCTTCAATTTTACTGCTGTGATATCCTTGGACTACTATCTTTGTAATCGGAGTGAATAAAAAGACACGAAAGTACATAGGTCTACACTAAAACAAGCATCTTCTCTTATCAGTAAAATTATAGAACTTGAGAGGAGTTAGAACCTCAACAGATTTAGCTTAATAGAAACACGGAAAACTTCATACTTAACTGCATATTCCCTTTGATGCGCAGAAATTAGGGCAAAATTCCACTGGAAATAAGAACAAAATAAGGGATGTTGAACATAGACACACACTCAGTATATCTAAATAGGAGCTGAGGTAGAATCATAGTATCATAGATTCTACTACACTTAGTATGTCTAAATAGGACCTGAGATACTTACATGCAAAATTAGTGTAGGAATTTTTTTCCCTTGAAAGCAGATGCAAAAGATTAAGGAAGCGAATGTGATATTCAAAAAACCAAACCAAACCACACTGTCGGAGGGGCATAGCAATGGACTACTCCTAGCATAATTCAACAAATCATTTAATCACAAAAAAAGACAACCACATCAAGCCAAACAATCATTATGTGGCCTAAATTACCTTTAGACGTACAACCAGTTTTAACGGCATGATTTATATGAACATCAAAAATTACCAAAAGAAAAGATGAGAGTTGCTTTCACAAGTTGGCACTTCGCACAGGTCTGATTTTCTGAGCAGTGAAATCCATCCCACCCCATGCAACCATCTGCTCAGGGCAAACAGCTGAGACAAGACCTCTTCCTAAGCTGCCCTTGCTATAGGGCTCAGATGTTATCCCAGCCCTCCAGGAAGCTTTTAAAGGTGAGAGAAGTTCTCTCATTTTGAAGGACCCATGAGTCAAAACTGCAGTGCTTCAATAGTTGTATCTACCTATCAGTAACTGCAATCAAGCAAAGGGATTCAATTGGCTTTGAATAGGAAAGACCCACTTGAAAACAGGATTGCCTAGGAACAGATGCCTGAATTTAATCACCAAAAAGGCCTCAAAACTGGTGGGATAAAACAGAGTTAGGACATGTGGGAAAGATGTGCTCTCTCCGGAAAAATGGAAAACTGTACTTCAGGGATGTGAGGGAAAAACTACTCCTAGGATCAAAAGCTGAGTCATTCAGTATTAAAACAGAAGCCTGCCTTGAAAGAAACGTATGTCTCCATACTTACAGAGCACAAATGTATTTTAATGCACTAGATCTTGAAGAGCAAAAGTCATTTTGAAAGACAGGATTTTAAAACAATCCTTTGAAAAGTTCCAAAAGCAGCAGTTGATCATACCAAAACCAAACTGCTAAATTCATCTATTCCAAAAAGTAACATTAGGACACAGCAGGGACATTCCCCCACCTGAAAATCTTTGACAATATACGTATATTCCAATCTATAAGAAATCACAGCAAAGGTAAGTCACATGCTCAAAATGTTCTGAAATGATGCATTATATTGCTAGCCTCCCAAAATAAGAACTACCTAACACCGCCCAGGAACAGATCTTAAAGTGGGATGTTTTCAACTGACTTCAATAACTTGCAAACAGTTGAAGTAAATCTGCTTTGTTTAAAGACAGAAAAACAAAGAAAAAAGAGAAGTCAAGACCTTTCTTGCCAAGATCTAACCTAGAGAATATTTTGACAGCTAAATTATAAACTATTAGAACCAGGGGAGTTGTTATGGACCATCAACTACAGTGAAGCCAGGGAGTGTTATTCAATTAATCATTTTACTCATTAGAGGTAAGCAAGAGCCAAAATAAAGTTAATCAAAGTCTTTATACCCTGTGTTTAGAGCAGCTCCCTGTGTCTTGATGGATTCTACTTGTAATAGGAGCAACGTTTCAAAGACAGATCAATAAACAGAAATTCCTGAAGTTTCAAAACACCCTTCTCGAAGTTAGAAGTGAATCAGGAAATAACACCCAAAAGAAATGAAGAAGTCAACACAAGTTCAGTGGGACTTTAACATGTGTGTCCCAAATTGCTAGATTTAAGTCATTATATTTTTCCAAGCAGCTAATTTTCCCTTTTTGAAGTGCTCGCAGAAGGTCAGGACCAGTTTAAACATCAAAGCTCTAAAAATTAAACAGTTTCATGGAAAACAGAGGAAGAAAACTTGCCTGAAGTAAGACTTCACAGTGATGCAATGTGACCCACCTTCTGTCCAGGACAAACTGCATTTGGAAATCAGTCCTAGGTTACATTGGCATGTTGGAGTAGAACTGAACACTTGGCTTACCTCAGACACACTTATGCACACACACACACACACACACACCCCCCAAGAGTAATTTATCCCTGAAACAACCCTCTTTGCTGTTTCAGAGCTTGACTAATTCGCTGCTTTCAACTATCAACTGAATGTTTATGCATGTCTGTTGACATGTTCTGCAATGTTTTAAATCACGGTAGGAAAGACAACGTATGAAATATGAATGTTAATTGTTAAAGAATAATCCACAACTCAAGGTCTCTGGAAATTTATCAGTAAGCTCAATGGAAATAGCTCTCCTTTAGAAGAAAACAGGATGAGCTCCTTTAATCCATTCCTCCAACAATGCAGTTTGACAACTATTGTTAAAATGTCTTTACAATAATTGTCACTATAATTTCATTCCTACTGGACAGACCTGATCACAGTGTGTATTTTCAGAACAAAATTAGCAAAAAAATTAACTCTGAACATAAGGGCATTTATGATTCATAACCTGTCACTGTGATAACTAATGCAAGACCCCCATGAGAACTGGTTATTTTAAAAGAGAGCACTTATCCAAACATAGCCAAGTCCTCTTGGCTTAAAAACTGAGCCCCAAATCTAGCAAAATCAGATTTACTTCTTCAGCCAAATCCAGCAATGTTGTGATCATGATGAAACAAAAATCCGTGTGTCTTCCTTCAGCACCTGCAACATCTTCAGAAAGTACACTGACGGGCAGGATAACTGAACTTTGCTAGAACAAAGAGATTAAAAATGGTATCTGTAAATGCTCATCTGCTCCCCTAGACACTTCTTAAACCTGTCTGCCAGAATTATTGCCTTCCATTTGCTGTTGCATCAAACAATGTAAGAAGCATTATTCAGCAAATCAAAGGTGTGTCTAACCACTGAAGATAAACTCCCATCCACAAGCCAGTTGACGCCCTTCTCATGCTGAGCTGATACAGAGAAACATTTCCCAGAAGTGCTCAGCCAGCTTTTCACATCAAAATGCCTCAGCATGGCTCAGCACAGAGGGACTCAGGCTGCTGGGATCCCACTAACTTCACTGAAGTTACATCAGCAGTAAAATCAAAGAAAACAGGGATAAATCAGTTTTTCTTTACTTTTGCCATCTCTGCTGCTAGGCTTTGGTAGCATAAATGGTAAAAAAAAAGGTGCACGTTTAATACCATCAAACATATGTGGAAGATCTGTTTCATTTTCCACAAACAACATTTGTTTTAAGAACTAAGCTCCAGGAGTTCCATTCTTCATACACAGGAAAAAGGACCAGAAAAGGAATCGTGTAACTTATTTGACCATTCCTAACGTTACAAAAGTGCTTTCTCAGTTTTATGTTACAGGTTAGAAAGCAAGATTTGAGAAACTAACGATTTCATAAATACCTCTTCCCAAACGCTGTGTGGTAGATGCTTTGCTGAAAGGAAGATGAGACACATCCACTGGTTCCAGCAGTGTGCTGAGCTTCATGACACCATTTGAGTAGGTTTCAAAATAAGCTGTATACGTAAATTTGCTGTTTCAAAATAGGCTGCACATGAAGCCGCAGCAGACAGAAAGAGATAAAAGTAGCTGAAGTCCTCAATAGGCCAACTCACAAATGCATTCATAAAACAAAATAACTTTTAGAATGCAAATCGCTGCTCCGCTGGCACTTGGGCTACATGTTAAAATACCCTGCAGAATGTTCTCTTTTAAGAATTGTGCTTGAAACCTAAATGAAACTATGTTCAAAGTGTGTGTCTCGGGCCAGTTGTCATGTGTTGGGAGTAATGGGTTTCATGGATTTCATGGCTATCTGACATTCACTCCCCTCTTTCTTTGAATTCTGAATAGCAATGGCTAAAATATTATTTTAAACTGCCAGCGTTGACCTTTCAGAGGTGGGTCCCCATATGGAAGGTGAAGGGCAGGTGTCCTGCTGAGATAATGTCACTCCTCGCCTTGCTGAAAACCATTGTGAAGTGCACTCAGAGTATGACGTTATCTCAGCATGATCCACGCACCCTGGAGTGCCCAACTGCTTAAATGACAATGCTGAAAGGTGGTAGGAGGATGGCAACAAAAGGAAAGTTTTACATAGGGATGGTGGCTAGATATAGTACAGCTGGTTCAAATAATTAATAAATACAGACCTGACAGAGTGACCAAAATTCCAATCCCACCCCAAGGACAGCTTCCAGAGAATGCCACGGGCACAATATTTCATCCACTATCTGGGCTAATGTTCAATCTTTGAATCAGCTGCTAGAATCATATGCCAGAGCCACTTGTATGAGAGTAAAATCTGCAAAACTTAATAAAAGTCAAGTGGGTGTCAATGGGACTATCGTGAGCTATTATGAGAAATATATTCAAGCTATGATACAATGCCAGCAGAAAACTCAGGACTAAATTATTTGCTGTGCTTTATTTGCCGCAGTATCTCAGTTTGTGGCAGGCACAAAGAGCTGAAAGCTGGGAGATTTTCTACGTTTAAAACTAGCTCAGGAACAAACATGGGCTGCCTGTAACCTGGAAGGGATATCAAACCGATTTCTTAATCAAACTAATCCCAAACTTCTTACCAATATCACTATCTCATAATATTGCTTTAAGCTAACAGAGGGGAGATTTAAACTAGATATTAGGAAGACAATTCTCACTGGAAGGGTGGTGAGGCGCTGGCACAGGGTGCCCAGAGAGGTGTTTCTGATTCATCCCTTGCAGTGTTCAAGGCCAGGTTGGACAGGGCTTGGAGCAACCAGCTCTAGTGGAAGGTGTCCCTGCCCATGGCAGGGGGTTGGAACTGGATGAGCTTTAAGGTCCCCTACAACCCAAACCATTCTATGGCTCTATAATATTTAACCACCATCAAACCCCTGTACTAGACCACTGCTGTGTAAGGGGGATGGGTAGAAGGAGAGAAAAGGCACCCCACAAAGCTCAGGATGGAGTGCTGCTAATGAAAAAAGGGTGGCGATTAGACAATACAAACACTTGTAGTGAACCAACAAAGTCAGTCACTGGTCACCATGGGCTGAATTTGCACTTGAATTTCAATCTGGTCTCTCTGCAGGGATAAAATGGGAGGAACAGCAACAGTTTTACTGACAGACCCGGTTTTCCTTTCTCAAATATGGTGCCGCCTCTTTCAGGAGGTATTCTGCCTGGCATTGATTTCTGACAGCTCAAACAGCTGAACCTTTGGCAGGAGGCGTACACACAGACAGCAAAACGCAACACGCCCTATTCGGAGACAGGCAAAACCCATCTGGCTGAAGGTGCCAGCACTTCTCTAAACTGTTTTAGTTCATCTCTAATGGAAATCTAATGGAAATCATAAATTACTGAAAAAGGTCCACAGGTGCTGAAATTTACTACTGTGTTGACTGCTGGCAAGGCTGGAAAGTGAGGAACAATGCAAGATGTGCTAGGAAAATGAAATATTTATGACATTCATATTCTCCCACAAGCTTAAAAAACCCCACAACCCAGCAAACCTTTTTCTTAGTGACCATAATAGAGCCAAAAAATGAAAAACAAAACAAATAGGGGGAAAAAATATAAAGGAAAAAAACACCTTGACCCAACTGGGTGCTTTCAGAACCCTTTGCAAAGAGGGTACTTCTCATAGTAGGTAGTAGGGTTTATTTATTTATTTAGAGGACTGCAACATGATCTGAGTGTAAGAATAAACTGGTCCCAATGAAAAGAAGAAGAGAATGGCTCATCATGTTAAACTCTGAATTATCAATAACATTTCTCAATGTGCTATTCAGTGCCAGGTATTATATGCACAGAGAGGAAGTTGAGATAATTTTTCCTACAAGTAAATGCTTGCTGTAGTTATTGTCGTTTGCATGAGACAGGAATGACTTGGAGCAAGGACAATAAAAAAGCAGGGGGGAAATTACACTACAGATTTGATCTGGCTTCCACAATCACTCTGGCAATTGGTTTCATTGGGAACAGCTTCAAGCCTTGCAAGAATTAATGAAAAATAAAGGTTGGCTTTGCGCAGAATCGGCACAAAAGATAATGTGAATGGCACGGAAGGTTTTGATTTTATGCATTAGACATAGGCAGTGGGTGAAGAACAATCACTTCTAGATTTTCCAAATACAAACTTTGATATTAACTTGGTGGCAAGTCCTGTTTTAAACAATTCACACCTAGTCGCACCTTGCAAGCTTAGCAATCACACTGATGTCTACCATATGTGCGGAACGACAATGTAAAAAATGGGGTGACACAAAAGCTAGGATCTTGCTCATAAGGTGCAGATATATTTCTGTAACATACTTTGGGTTTTAACACTAATTCTTTAAAGGTAAGCCTATGCTGGAGAGTCAAGGACGGGTTGGTTTTTATGAAGCACAAAGAGAGAAAGTGCGGTGAGTACAGAGATATGAGTAGATGACGTCACCATCAAAGCCACATGCAGAGAGCCTGCAGGAGACAGCATGTCCTTCCGCAAGAGCTGACTGTCCCTCCATGCCCGAGAACATTTTGGATTATGGCTCTTGTCTTTCCTCTCCCTAGAACATATTGTACATAACAGATCAAGCCTGATTTCTAAATGACTCCACAAGAGGTCACCACAAGACGAACAAATTGTTGTTACAGATTTTGTAAAGTCATTGCTTAAATTTCACAGACATCGATGTGTATCTGTAGAATAGACGGGAAGAAGTTCAAGCAAAGCAGCAGCACATATCATCCTTGTAGTACCCGCCACTCCAACAAGGTCAGAAAGGCAAAGGTGTTAAAGCCCAATTGTGCAACGTGTTATGAGCAGTGTAACCTGTGTGCCACAGGATCAGCCTCACATCACTTGTGGGGTTTGGGCTTTGAGGACACACCAGCACCATGTAACAGTGCATGCCAGACAGATGCCCAAGTTAGTATGGTTTGTGTTACCTCCGCAACTGAAGAGCATAGCCACGCAAACAGACACATAGGCACAACACCTACACTAATTTGCTGTTAAGAGGCAGAACTAATGAACATGTTGTTGTTGCAGCCACGCTGAGCTGGTGTCTCTGACCATGCTGTGAGGACACGCAGCTCTCTCGGGGCTCACGAGCTGTGTGAAGCACGGTGCTGAGCTTGGCATGTGTACCCCTGGCAAGGACCTAGCCCAGCCTTAGAGAAATATGATGGCAGTTGCGTCTATCCACAAGCTGTCTCCTCCAGCGCACTGATGAAACCCATCAAATTAAAGCGACGAGCAGGCGTTTGGTAGAGTTCATATTTTGGACAGCTTAATGAGAAACTGTTGGAGGTCAGAGTGATGTTAATCCCAGCAACACAGGGACAGACTTAGAAGTGGCTGGAAATTTCCTTCAGCCCCCACTCTGCCAAATATTTAAGCATGTGCTCACCTAGACACATTCGTTACAGCTGGCTTATTTGTGTACTTAATACGGAGCACGGGAGAATCACGTGCCTTAAGAAAAAAAGGCACTGGCTGGGATCTAAAGAGACAGATAAACCAATATGCTCATTTTTGATTTGCCGGTGACATTCTAAAGGTTCAGGAGCTGTGAAATTCCGAGTCTGGAAACAGTTTCCAAGTGCTGTTTTGTGTGCTGATTTGATTTGTACAAGTATCAGCCTGAGACAGGTCACGGAGAGCAAATCACTCTAGTAAGCTAAACAGTAGTAATAATTTTAAGTGCTATTTTCCCCTTGAGATTAATTTTATTTTCTAATATAACCAGAGGCCAGTCAGAGAAAGAGGAGAAGAGAATGACATTTGCCTGGACCCTAAAAGAAAGCTTAATGGCAGAGAGCGGGTTCAAAGATAACGGTAAATGGGGAGAAGCAACTGTAATAACACAGAAAGACTTTACATTTATGGAGGGTGAAATTCGCCCTTCTGTACAGGGCTAGTACAAGGATCATAAAGTTTAAATGTTTACCCAGTGCAGAGGTGAAGCTCACCCCTGGTTCCTCGCCTTTCCTCCCAGTGTGCACACACAGAACTAAGCAAAACAAACAGACCCAAACCCCATTGTAAGTCTCTCGGAGTAGCAGGGTAGCACAGCGGTATTTCGATTTTATGCACAAAGAAACAGTGTCAAAGAGGTACCAGATAACAAAGATTGCTTTAAGGATTTCAATAGAAAGGTGTGTGTGTATAAAGAGAGAAGAGGAAAGGTGGTTTAGAATCAAATAAACCAAGAAAAATGGTAGGAATGCCCTTGCTTCTGCATGACGCAATTATGTGGGTGAACTAGGAAGCTCGGCGCAGTCTCCCCCCAGCCACTGAGAAGCAGCCTGCTCCCAACAGCCTGACGAAAAGAACCATGACTGCCCCCTGGGTCTAAAAGCCAAGGTCTACTTGTCCCTCATGTGCTTCACCAGTCCTGCAGGATTCACTTTACTGTCTTAGCTCTTCGTCATGTCTTAGTTCTTCGTCATGTCTCACACATGCCCATCTACTAATTCCTACATAAACACAGGCACTTCCTCAAAACATTCATGAAATCCATTGCTTGCCAACACTGTTATAAACTCTGCTCAAGGGCTGAGTAATATTTAGCGGAAAGACCTTACAGCAGTTGCAGTTTGTGTGGTCCTACAGGCATTTGGTTATAACCAAATGAAGAATTTCATACAAGGAATTCCTGAACTTCCTGTAGTTAGGGGTCCTGGAATTTTTATGGGATTTAAATCAGCTTCTGATAGAACTAAGGAAAAATTCTCAGTAGCTTCTGTGGGATGTGGGTTGTGGTCTATGGCCTTTTATAGAGAGCAGAGATGTTAAATTAACCAAAACCCTCTGCAACTCGATGCTGATTTGGGTAAAACACTGAATGCAGAAAACAAACCTCATAATTAATTTTTAAAAAGCAATACTGTATTTCTACATTTCTTCCACTTTCACTTAGATATTGAAGCTGAAAATGGCAAGCTAAAAAATGTTAAATTTTGTGAATTAAAGACGTTTTTACTTGTAGGAAAAATAAGCCAAAACAGCAACAGGTAACACAAACCAAGACTTCCCATTTGGAATGAAGTAGCTCTGACTTTCATTGTTCAACTTGTTTAACAAAAAAACCCATATTTTTATCATCCTGAAACTCAAAATATAAAATAAGCCCAAGTAATGAATCGTTTGCTCAGCTCCTGAGGTAGGTCATTGGAAATGCCCTCTGGTCTGTAGATAGGACTGCACAACCATGGAGGATAAAAACGTTAATGAAACACTAACTACAGTTTTAATCTTACAGGCACTTACGCGCATAGAAAACTTCCTATATGCATGTAGCCCTTTTGAGTTCAAAGCATTTACTTACCTATATTATTTACATGTACAAGTGTTGGTAAGCTCAAGGCCTATAACCTGAAAAGCAACAATAAAGTTTTCAGTAGTCCCTCTTCAACTACTTCTTGGAAGCAGTTTACTCTAGGAGGGAAAAGAGTTTCTAAGTATGTATCATTTTAACCAGAGCTCTTCATCAGGCCTCTCTGATTCTTTACAAACTCACAACATTAAAAATACAGTATTTTCTACCACAACTGTTTTACTGGAGATGCAAAGCATATGGTAATTTTTGAGTAAACTGCGCACCCTTCCCTGGAGAAAATACGTTTAAAAATAGACCTGCTACAGGATCTAAAAAAAGGCATTGCCTTTGCAACACACAGCTCAGCCACTGCTCTGCAACACGAAAAAGTAAGAGAGGTAGAACAGGAGAACTTTCTTAGGAAAATGAGGGAATTGGTATGAAGGAAATCTGGAAGTTAAACTGACACTGCTAGCAATAACATTGTTCCCCATTAGTCTCTTAGTGTCCTCTTTAAGGAGCCTTTGCTTTCTGCATTAGATCTCACTTCGTGTTTACCATCCAAACTGTCCTTCCTGCATTCAAAATGGATGGTCTGCCTCCCTTAGGAGTTGATTCAGCAACTGGATCTACAAGGATTCACATCTCCATCATTGTGAAGGCCCGTTCATCTCCAATATCAAATGCTCTATAGGTAGCAATTTTCTCTACCATTACTAAATATAATGAGTCTTGAAGTGGAACTTAGCAGCTTCGTAGCATTGTACAGCAATTACCAGGAAGAACACCATCATTTCCAAATGAAAGAACAGGGAATTAGATGAGCATAATGCAGTTCTCTATTGGAGTAAGGATGGGACAGTGGAATTCTATAGGATCTCTTTTACATATACAAATGGGCTTTTCTGAATTTCAGAGATACTTGATGCAGCATAAATAGCCTTTTGTCAATGCAAAATCGGCCAGTCCCTGAGCTGAAGTTAAAAGAGTTTACACCACCTAAAGGAAAGACTCTACTTCTTGTCATAAATATCCTGTTCGGATTTGGAGAGCACGTTTTAAAGGGGGAAATAGAAAAGAGCTGTTCCTATCAAATAAATAAAGGTAAATATACGACACCAACTATTTAGACTGCCCCCAAAGCAACTCCTTTCTCCTTTTCTCCTGAGCTTGAGCCTACATGAGAAAAGAGTGACCCCTCATTAATACCCTCCTTACAGACTGCTTATTGTTTTTACTTGTTTTATTCCCCTGTACTTGGAAATAGAAGCAATAAATTTCCAGGGAAATGAAACTCACTTATCAGATTTTCCAAGCATCAAGTTTCATGTTAGGAAAGTAAAAAAATAAATTATATATATAAATATATATATATATATAAAAAAAAAACCACCATTCTAACTGGACTCAATATAGCTGTAAATCAATATATGGAAGCTCTATCACAGAGTAAACCTTTCTGGTAGGCTTCACTGTCATAAGCCTCAAGTTTTGGACACAAATTTTCTTGCAAAGGACAACAAATTTACAGAGCAAGTGTTTAGTGATTCACAACCAAGGCCCCTTAAATGAAATCAATGCAGCTGACATTTCACAAGACCAAATATTTGCCACGTTTCAAGCAAAATGTGGATGGACAGTGATCATCCTTCACAAACTTCCTTTGCCAGCTTAATTGCCTGGGTATGCACATTCTTTTCTCTCCAATAAAGAGTTCATATTTTTTTTAATCTAACACTGATGGAAAAACAGGAATAAGAATTTTCTCAATTTAAAAAGTTTTGTTTACTCCTCTAAAATTCCTCCTCTTTTTTTCCCTCTTGTTTACCAGTAGACAGATATTTTCCCTAATGTTATCTTACTGATCACTGGCCCAATTTCCCAGCATCCTTTCAAGTGCCCTCACTGAGATTTGAGCTTGCTCCAACAGCGGGCCAGGATCAGGCTGACAGGTTCTACCATCACTTACAGCATTATACATCAAGATTAACTTAGTGCAGTGAGTCTAGAATTCAATCTTTCCAGCAGGAATTTGATTCACACAGAGAAATCCTCCCACAGAGGTAAATACAGATATTGGGGGGGGTGGAGGGGTGGGGTGTGAAGTGTGTGTGCAGGGCAAAGCTACTGCAAACTGCTGGCCAAAGCAAAAGGAATTTAGAAGTTTTATAGAAGCCTGATAAAAGGCCATGTCTGGTATGAAAGTTTCCTGTTGCCAGTGTTTATGTACAATTCTACGCAGCAAAACACCATCCCACAAGGAAGGAGGTTGTGAACTACCTGAGGGCAGCGCAGGCAGAGGCCCAGCTCTTGGCTCACCTCTGCCAGTGGATTTGCCTCCAGCCCTTTATTCCCTGACTCGGGGACT
>WYDI02029468.1:0-49860 GCA_009867235.2 Psittacus erithacus | reverse complement strand
GAATGGGTTGCCCAGGGAAGTTGTGAATGCTCCATCCCTGGCAGCATTCAAGGCCAGGTTGGACAGAGCCTTGGGTGGCATGGTTTAGTGTGAGGTGTCCCTGCCCATGGCAAGGGGATTGGAACTTGATGATCTTAAGGTCCTTTCCAACCCTGACTATTCTATGACTCTATGTTTCTATGGTTCTATGAAGTGCTCTCCCACCAAGGTCCCCCACTTTCAAATCTGCTTCCAAGCCCGGAGAAGATGGTTTGCAATGGCCTTAGAAGGTGCTGTTGGAGTGACTTCGTGCTCTGATTTATTTTGACAGGCTTGCAAGACAATCCTTGGGTATGTGACTGCAGTCTGTATGAAATGGTCCATTTCCTAAATTTTCAGTCTCCTAACATAGCATTCATTGAGCCGAGGCTGAAATGTTTCACCCCCCGAAGCCTTGCAGGACTCTACTTCAGCCAAGTTGAGCTAAGGAAGTGTCAAAGCCCCACTGTGCATACATCTGTAGCCAAAGTAAAGACCATCCTGGGCAGCACTGTGCTACTACGATGCGGAACAACGGGGATGCCCATTCCTGAGCTCAGCTGGAGAAGAGCTGATGGTGCTCAGCTAAATGGCACAGGTGGGTTTGGTTTAAGCTTTTCTTTTGCACATGGAATGGTTGAGGGACACCTGCATGTGTTTCCTACAGACTCTTCAGCAAATGGAAGCTTCCATGACAATAGGTACTTCCCACTGATAAAAGACCCTAAAAGATGAAAGTGGTGCAAAATTAATATTCACTGTAATTCACAATAGTATCTTCTATAGTTCACTATTGCATTGTGATTTTTCTATAGGCTATGAAATTACTTACATGTTGATGTAAATAGCACCAGATAAATTTATACTTTCATGTAGAAGGTTGGTTTCACATTGTTTTGTAACAGTTGTGGTAGTGAGACAAGCCAAGGGGTTTTCTGCAAATCTGTTAGAGCTGAAGGTATATGTCCAGCTGTAGCAAGAGGCTGTTTTAAGTTTGATAGTTATTCAGTCACTGAAAAGGCTCAAAGCAAACTCCACATACACTTTCAGGAAAGCATCCTCTGTTTTATTTTTTGTTGTGGCTCTCTTTCAAGTGTAGGAGGGATGCTCACAGCAAAATGGATAGACGTCATTGTGAGGAGCAGATCTGCTACACCTTGCGCATCACGTACAACAGAGCAATGGCTTGTGCAGATCCCAGAAAGGGGTATTTATTACAAGTGGTTCTACTGCTGTGAAAGAAAAATGCTCTCTCCCCTGTTTCTGTTTGTACCAAGGTCCCCAGTAACCCTTCTATGATGTATTTTGTGCCCCATTAAATCAGAATTCAGGATCTTTCAATAAAAAGCTAGCTGAAAATTATTTCTCAACAATGGCAGCTTCTGTGCCAATGCTATAATATGACTGAAGTACTGGTGCACTGAATAGAAAGGAGTGAGAAACAGCCCACAGTCTGCATGCGTGGCTAAGTGCCATAGGAAGACCAGTAGCCTCATGTTTTTTTAATATACCCATTTAGTAAATAATTAAACTGAAAAAGTAAGTTCTGATGCCACTGTACCATTGGAACGTGTCCTGATTGCCAAAGCTGGATCCTGACCCCACAAGTGCTTAGGAAAACTTTGCATCCTGTCTTACCTTTGCCTTTCAGACATGTCTGTGGTTTTTACCCATCAATGGGAAAGGGCAGAGATAGTATTTGCTCATCCTAAGGGGGCTGGTTAAATAAGGAAGAAGGTGTTTTACCCTTTTTCCTGATCCCAGCTCTTTTTTTCTGCACAAATAAAAAAAAAGTCAAAAAAGAGCCAGTTTTAGGCTCCTGGTAAATCAAGTGAGAAAATCAACACACAGCTGTGTACATATCATTCAGTGGTAAGTGATCAGACTTACCCCTGTTTGGGTCAACATGAAAACCTGCATTAATTTAGCAATAAAATGGATACAATTTTTCAGCTATTTTTCTCTATATAATCTAGACTAATCCATATATGGTTGTTAGAAGAAAATCTCCACTATTTGTATTTTCTGTGACTCAGAGGACTGCATCTAATGTTCAGATAGATTGTGTTACTGTCTACTGCTTCCACCCTTTTAGAATGGTGCCTACATAAGAGCTTTAAAGCTTTATTCTTTCCTTTTTTTGGTTTTTGGTTTTTCTTTTTTTTTTTTTTTGATTGAGGGCTTTTTTTGTTTTTTTTTTTGTTTTTTTTTCCTGTTTTGTTTTCAAACTGTCAGTTTGGAGGAAATAGCATCAAATGCTTCATGAATATGTGGTCTAAAACAGTGTAAATCCCAACACAGCCTAATTTTAGCAGTACTGTCCTTTTCTAGGATTTACTTTGATTTTCCAGTGTTCTTGGTGGCAAAAAGAAATGATTCTACTATATCAAGCACACATGTGGGCTGATTGAATCTGAGTATTTTAGAAACCATGTTATTAATTCTATTGATTATTGCCTATTACATTTTTCCTTCCTTGCAGTTCACCAAGAGATTTCCAGTGATGGAATGAGCTGGTCTATTCTGGGTCTGCCTGTAGTCTCTTATCTGGACTCTGGAGAGTACATCTGTAAAGCAAAGAATTTTCTGGGGGCAACAGAGGCATTCATATCTCTCATCATCACAGACTCAGAAAGCACAGATGACCCCAACTCTAATGCCAAAGGCTCATGGAGTGGGAAGGCGAGTGGGATGGAAGCAGCTGCCTACAATGACAAGCTAGTGGCAAGGTATGTTATCACCACCTCCACTGTGCCTACCTTGGGCACTGGAGAGGGCATCTTCCCAGATGTGGCACAAGATAGCAACCCCAGAAACCTGCTGGTGAGTCCACCTACTGCTCAGCAGGAGCCAGAGCGAATGGTGAGGTCTGTCAGGGTGATAGGAGATACTGACCAGAGTATCACCCTGGCCTGGAAGGCTCCTCTGGCAAAGAACACAACAGTATTCAGTGTCCTCTATGCCATCTTTGGAGAGAGGGACATGCGGCGGATCAACGTGGAGCCAGGGAAGACAAAGGTCACCATTTATGGGCTGTTGCCAAAAACCAAATATATTGTGTGTGTCTGTGTAAAAGGGCTGATCCCCAGGAAAGAGCAATGCATCATATTTTCCACAGATGAAGTCGCCAGCGCAGGAGGGACTCAGAAGCTCATCAATGTGGTTGTCATCAGTGTGGCCTGTGTCATTGCTGTTCCTCTAACGCTGGTGGTCTGCTGTGGAGCACTGAAAAGGCGCTGCAAAAAATGCTTTGTGCGAAAACCCAAGGAAATTCAGGAGTCCTATGTCACCTTTGAAAGCCTGTCCCCTGGGGCCAAGGCAAAAGGTGTAGAAGGAGAATACTTGACTAGACATACCCCCGATGAGTCGAACAGGCTGTTGTCTGCCCGATCCAGTGTGGATTCAGAAGCAATACCAAAGATAGAGGGGCAACCTAACGAATACTTTTGCTGACGGTGACTAGACTATCAGCTTACTAGATGGAAAGCACATGGCTGTATATATAACTTTCTTCTACAGCACTGCAGGCCGCCATGTCAGTGCTTCTGTTTCTGACATGTTCTGGAGGATGATGCAAGAGGGTTGGCCAAGTTTTACAGAAACATGTTGCTCATCCCACATGGGGTTTGCTGTTTTGTACCCAGTCAAAAGCTTCTGTGACAACAGCCTCATTCTCCTGGACTACTTTTATATTCCTAAGATGAAGTGTGCACACTGAGTGTGAGCACATTAAGCAACATTTCTGAGTGTGCTCTACTTGGTGTTCTTTAGTACTTGCTCTGCAATATGCTATTTCATTTTCAGTTCTTTTGATGTTTTTTGGTTGACAAACAGGGGAGTGTTTATAAATTTTAATATAAATATCTATGAAAATAAAGATTGAGAGTCTTACCTTTTACATCCCCCATGTCTGCATGAAACATGCAGCTTGATGCTTAATAAATCAGTAATGACAGATGCACAGCAACTGTTTCTAGTATATCTAACATAAAAGCAGCTCTCTGTTCTGCATTCAGGGAAATGTGCAAAAGAGATAGAAATCAAGAGACAAAACCCAATCCACTCCTAAGCATACATAATAAAGAGCATTTTGTGATTGCATTTTGGCTCTAAACTCTATTTTTAAGATACAGTATCTTTCCTCAGACATCTTTGAGTATCACTCCTATTACTATCACTCACTGGCATTTTCTAGCTGTATTGTAATTAATAGAGTATGTTTTATATCAGATGTGCTAGTTAAAAATCATACAAGAGCCTACTCTGCAAATTATGTGAAGTGTTGTAACACTTTGTTATCATTCTGAAAAACCTACATAAGGCAGTTCTGCAAGAATCTCCCAGACCCGCCCTATCATCTCTGCTGGCTCTCTTGACAAAAATGGCGGTGAAGACCAGAGGGCTCAGTCAGGTACCCTGTGGGCTGGTCATGAAAATACCTTGCTCTGCGCAGGGCAGGGCTATGTGATGTGGTAGTGGAGGGCTTTTGCGCAGGCACACATCAGCCATACTGGCATCAGTGATGGCAGAGGCTCAGCATGGACTTCTGGGTTTCAAAAAATTTACAAGTTTAAGAACCCTGAAAAAAACTAATATTCATCTAAATATACTTTCACAGTCAGGGTGAGCTAATTAGTCATTTAAGTCCTGCAGCTCCACTGGACTCTGGATTTGAGTACTTATCCCAAAGCACCTCTCAGATGAATAATTTTCCACTCCAGTCCCTCATGTAGTAATACTGTATATAAAGTTTTGCTCTTTGTAATAAATATTCTTCAAGAAGAAAATTGTGTATGTTCTGCCAAACATTGAATGGGAGAGATCCAGCCAAGTTGAAATGTTAACTGATAAAGCTTGCTGAGCTGTTTTGAAATGTGTATTTGTAAATTTACTGGAAGGGTCTTCACTCATATTCTGAATATGTACAGTGGGGGTTAAGAACAGACTCCTTGTCTGTTCTTAACAGATGGGTTTCAGTTATGTCAGATTACTTGGCCTGATTGATAGAAAAAGATGGTCATTTGATCCTAACATAAATACTAGCAACAGGGAATACATTACAATAGTTTCTGATAGTACTCCCTGTATTTCTTACATTAATGAGTAAGAACTTCTCTTGCACTGGTAGAATTTATCAAACTTTGTGTAAAATAAAGCATGTTACTTCTATCACTGGACTGCATAGATTTGTGGGTTTACAGATAACATTTTGTAAAATTATGTATTTTAATAAAACAAATTGAGAAATCTGTAGTATGTAATAATACTTATTTATACAGTTGCAATTCCCAGGATGATTGTTAGAATCTGTCTCCAAAGTACATCAAAAATGTTCTTCTAGTAGCAGTTTTTGGGATGAGTTGCAAGAATTGCTGTGTTATTGAGCCTGATTCCTGCCTACCTGCAGGCTTTTGCTGAGCCTGGATTCTGCAGAAACGAGCCTGATGTGGCCTTGGATGGAACAAGTCTGTCCTAAAGTTCTTCTGAAGTAAACAAAGTGGACCTACTGATTTTCCTGGAAGTCAGATTTGCAGGCACTGACTGGAAAGGAGAGATACTTACCTTTTGGCTGCTGGGGTAATTTGCCACATCCAGCCCTAGTGAGGAGCATTTCTCACCTGCAGAGCATGCAAGCTCTGACACACAGTCTGTGAATCAGCAATGGAAAAGGCACCAGCCAGGTCAGCACTGTTGCTCTTTGCTTGTGAGGAGGGGAGGATGGAGAGGTCATCCTGTGACATTCACTGTGGATGTGTTGAGTTTCACACACTATTGGATATTTCTTGCACTTTGAATAAACAGCTATCCCAAATATAACAAACATGATTTTTTCTTTTCTATTTCCTATGGCTATTCTCACTGTCTCATAGGTGAGGCATCACAGTATAGCATCTCAAAGGCTGCTGCTCCAAAACAAGCCTCGCTGCTGCCCTGGCGATTCACACAAGATAGGTGACAGATACAAACTTGCATAAGCTCTGTGTCCTCTGGTATTGGTCAGGAAAGAAACCCTATATTTGCTAAACTGAAAGTGAAATTTCAAAACATTAAGTAAACTGATTTTCTGCTGAATGTGACTTCAAGGCTTTGGGTCAGATCTTCAGTAATACAAAGCATATAAAAATAAATATCTCATTGGAATTTCTATTGTTGTTTTAACCAAAGGGATATTAGGCACCTAGTTTCGTCAGGGTTAGCTCAGACAAACTTCTCTCTCTGGTCATAAGCAATGTGAATGAAGCTGCTGCAGAGTTCATGCAAGGAGAATATTCATCCCTGGAAACAATTTCTTACTTGGTTAAAGTCAATCCTTGGACAGATATGTGCTGCAAGAACTGAAATGAAAATCTGAATATCTTTTGGAATTACTGTATAAATAGCATTTCAAATGTTGGGGGTCTTGTTTGTTTGTTTTTACACTTTGTTCTGTTTGGCTTTCTTTTTCCTTGCAAAATATTTCCTCTGTTTATGATCTCTTTGTGTCAGCTTTTGACGAATTTGTTACTTTTTGGGGTCTATTTCAAATATTTTGCCACTGTCAAGCAAGCCTCTTCAAGTACAATGTTCCCTGTGCAATGTTTTATGGTAATTCGTTTTAAAATATAAAATAGGAAAGAACGTGAGCGTTGGACCACTTCAGTTACACTTAGGAATAAAGTAACAGCCCGCCTGTGTTAGGCAGGATGTCTGAGCTGACTTTCCTGGCTGAGCACTTTGTAGCAGCATGAGCCACTTCCCGATTGGTACTTCATGTTATATACAACAAAGACAAGCTTCTCCTTCCACAGTATCTGTTCATACTTGTTTTGGACTTCAGAGTAGTGAAGAAGTGCAAAATTAAGGTTAAGGTTTTAAAAATAAGGTAATTGTCTTTTAAAATTTGATCCAAATAGCTCTGAACAGTACTGAAAAATTGCTATTTTTTTTTCTTTATTAAAAAGATCTGGAGAAAAGCAGCTATGAAAAAGAGGGAACTGAGCAGAATATAAATGAGATAATGTGCCCAGAATGATTAAAGAGGAGTACTGCAAGCAGGCAAAGTACAAGAAGAAAGGTAAAAAAAACATGTTAAGGCTTTGAAATATGTTTTGCAAAATGTGCTAAAAAGTTTCCAGATTATCTGGTGGCTAGATCCAGACAAAGGCTAATATTTGCTTTGAATTATAAAGTCTCTTCAAATATTTTTAATGCCACATATGCATAAAAATTCCACAAATGCAAAATAATGTTCAGGCTGACAAACAATTGCACAGCATGATTTAAACTTGCTGGAAGGCTGTAATTGCATTAGTGTGGTCACTTTCATATTTATTTCAGTATGTGCAGAAAGAATAGACTAAAAAGTCTTTAAATGGTTTAAAAAATGAAAGACCCAAAAATGCACATAAACATCTGCATAAATTCATGAGAAAAAAACCTCAAACAACAACAACCAAATTTATCAAGAATGACAATAAAACATTATAAAAGATATTTAAAAAAACACAAATTTTTAAAAAATGAATGGACATTGAAGAATAAAGACTTTGAAAATATTCCAATGGTAAAATGAAAATCTAAAGGTTAAAAAGCTCCTGAAGAAGCTGACATCAGAGTCTCTCAATGTCAGAAATGCTCTGGGAATATCTGGAAAGTTTCAGGATGTGTTTAATAAATAGTTGGTGCTACAGCACTGTGGCTTTGTGGAAGCTTCACCAGCTTTAAAGTTCATGAACAGAAGATATACATTGTTTCCCAAACCAAAGCAAGAGAACTGTTCCACATTTTATTTTCCTATTAATCGAAATTAAAAAGGAAGAATTTAACAATTGCCAGAAAAGGTTCCAACCACTCAGAAATAAGCGTATACACCCCAGAGAGCAGGACTGGGAGCTTCTCAGAGGTAGCAGCAAGCGTTGGAGTGATGCCCATGTTTCCTAAGAGCCAGGGGCTACTGGTGCTGATGTGGGGCTGCTGTGACCACAGTCACACCCTACAGAAGTTTTTGGGCCCTTTGCTCCTGGTTTTAGCATGGGATACAGACTCTACTCCTGCCCTGAGTGAGAGTTGAAGCTTTTCCTTTCCTCCAGAGGGTGAAAAAGAGTGGACTGTGCCCCTTTGCAGCTCCCTGTGGGACTTGCTGCAGTGGGGCTGGAGCTGCGGTGTCCCATGGGAACCTGCTAAGGGCATTGGGTTACTCAAAAAAATTGTGGAAAGACTAGCAAGTTTGTACAGCTGCTCTTGTTTGAAGGCTTGTGAAGAAAAGTCTTAGTTACCTCTTTTCAATTCATCTTCTCTTTCAAAGGTGCTTTTTCAAGCCTCTTGTATTTGGTGTTACATGTGCCATACCTGAAATACTCAGCTGAAGCCTTCAACTCTTATATCCTCCTCAGCAGAGACTTCTAACACCTGAACTTGATTTCTTACAGACCTATGTGAGGTTGTGGTTTCAAGATGGATTTCAAAACTCCCTCACCATTAATTGGAGCACACAAGAGGCGAACTGACAACATTTCCTTTGGCAATCAGTGCAGGCTCTTAACCTCCACTTCTCATAGATTAGCAGCAATGTCACTATGGAGGTTTATTTTGACAGCTTGGGGTTTAACCAGTTTGTTCTGCATTTTGGCTTTGGCCAGGATGTCACATGACATTAAAGCACAGCTGAACTGAGTGGACATCTGCTGTCACAAAAGCCACCATCAAATTTACAGGCAGGCATAAACTGGGCTGAATTTAAAAGGCAACAAAATCACACTCCACTAGGGAACATAAACATAATGGCTGTGGTTACGCTGTCCGGGGGATTTTTTTACTTTTTTTTCTTTCCTTTCTTTTCCTTCTCCCTCTTCCCCCAAGAGTGGGTAGCCTCTGTACCCACTAATTCATCTAATTTTGATAAGTAATTCACCATTAGTTTCTCAGGTTATTACTGAATCTTTTAAGTACACTTGGGGTTTGGGACTACCTAGAGAAATGGCCTCTCAACAGCAAATAAGTATCAGCCTGAAAACAGCTGGAGGATTGGCCCATGGTACTGATTGACACCACTCTTTCTTTGAAAGGCCATGTTTCAGTCTTGAGGAAGACAGGTGGGACTAGGAGAAGAGCTGATGTGGGAGAAAGAAAACAACTCCAATTCTTCTGTTTTCCCTGTTAATCAGCATATTTATTTAAATTAATATATTTCTAATAGAGAAGCCTGGATAAAAATTTATTTGCTGCATCTCAGGAAATTAGGCATTATTCATCTGTACTGTCCCCATAGATGTACATTGGGAAATGGGGAACTAACCAGTAGTTTTTACTCCATATACAAATCTGTTGTTCATAACTGAAAGGGTTTTTTTTTTTTTGAGGATTTTTTTTTGCTTATATTTAAAGACCCTCTCTGCAGGCCATGGAGGAGGGATGTGAATGTGGCAAAGGGGGCACCTTCCCTGAGAGCAAAGTAGGTTTTTGCACCATGAGCAAATAAGGAACACTCCAGTTAGTTAAAAAAAAAGATCCCATAATCTTACGGTTAGATGCTGAGCACAGCGAGCATCAGCAGCCCAACAGGCCCGCTACTCATGGCCTGCTGCTTGTACATGGGAGGCAACTGGGAAACACTGCAAGGGTTCCCAGCTGTTTCCCCACCAGTTCATTTTGCTGATTTGCCTTGAAATCAAAACACTTGTCAATTCTTTGGTAGAATTTGCTATTGCACGTCCCCCGTCAGCCATGTATAGGTATAAGCCGTCACACTATAAATATTTTTCTATCCTGGTCCCATAGGTTAAAGGTTAAGTAGGTTCAGACTAATCTTGATTAGTGACCCAGCTTCACACATACTGGCGAGGTTAAGCCCTTTTCTGGCAGCACGCGGCCTTCGGCAGGCTGTAATAAAGCCCATACACACTAGATGGCCCCAGGAGAACACAGCGCTGCTGGGAAATTACAATCAAACCCTGCTATTTTGGATTAAAAGAAGATGAATTTGGTTACTTCAAGTCCCTTCTCATAGAATTATTTAGACTGGATTTTTCAAGCTGACCAAAAGGCAATCAGCACATCTCATAGGGAAACAGAGAATAGCACTGAAATTTTATGTTTATATAATAGAGATTAATTTCCAAGATATTACTTTCTCAGAGAAGTCCACAGAGTGGCAAAAACTGTATTGCAGTTTTCATTACCAATCTGTAAGAATGGAGACGATAGTTCAGGGGGGAAGTTGTTTTGGAGGAAAAATAGTGTCATACTTATGTGTCTATCACGGAGAAACTGAATTTGGGGAGTAGTTTTTGCACTCACCATGTGCAAAAGTACATCCTCCACAGAGTTATGGACAGAGTTTGTGGCCCGACAGAGTGTGAAATATGGCACTATGCACTGACAAATTACAGCTGTGAAGTCTGGCCTTTACTATGTTTTTTTTTTTTTTTTTTTCCTTGCATTAACAAATGCCATTAAAATATTAAAGATTGAGTCAGACCCCTTTGGGAAAAGAAAAAAAAGGTAACTAGACCTGGTTAACTACTTGTGAGTGCTTGGGAACAGAAGTGGTTTTGTTTCCATATTCATATTACCAACAAAATAAACATGTCTCAAAATCCCTACAGATTTTGAGATGTGAAGAATAAATGACAGGGGTGGTCCCGGGGTGATTTTTAGTACTTTGACACAGGCTATGAACCATACTACATGTCTTCTTTAGGGATGGGTCCCCAGCAGGATTTATTTCTGCGTCAAGGAAGATTACAGCTAATAGGATTTGCTTCTTGGAGGCTGTTGGCATGTTTGGTGCAAAACCTGCACAGTGCTTTCTTAACGGAGAATATGGACCCTATTTGCCATATTTTTCTTCTTCTTCTGGCCTTCCATGAGATAAACCTGTCTGTTTCATCTTGTATCACAGGATGCTCTTGTTCTCAAGACAGCTTTGGAAGGTAAGACTAGTTACCCTAGTTGTGGCATCCGTGAAGCAGATTGGAGAGTTCCAATATATATTTGCTAATGATGTGAGCACCAAAACCAAACTGACGGCCTCATGGTGTGCCTCCCCTAATACTTGAATAGTACTAGCTTGAGCATAGAATGAGATTCCTTTTATTTCCCTGGGATATATAGCTGCATATATAGCAATTTTTGTGACTTAATTGTATTCTTTGTGGGAAAATGGATGTAAGACTCAAAGAAGGAAGGATGTATGGCTTATGCACACCCTATATACAACACCTTTTAATTATTCAAGTGCTTATAGACCCATAAAGGGAACTGATTTGTTAGCCATGAACATGGTGTACTACCTGGAGAATTTTCTGGTTTCCTCCTTAGGAGTCTGCTTTGCATGTCTGCACTGCTGAGGCAGATCCCTGCAAATATCCCTCAGGATATCCGGAAAATTAGAATAGAAAATTCTCACCTAACAGAATTACCTCGCGGTTCCTTTGAGAATGTGAGTGCCTTGGAGTACCTCTGGCTCAATTTTAACAACATCACAGTGATGCACATCAAGAGCCTGGAATATCTGCCAGCTCTGAAGGAGTTGCGCTTGCAAGGGAACAAATTAAGTTCAGTGCCATGGACAGCATTTCAAGACACCCCAGCTCTGAAAATCCTGGATCTGAAGCACAACAGGCTGGATGTCCTTCCAGAACATGCACTCCGCTATCTGCCTAACCTGACCTATTTAGATCTATCCTCAAATCAGCTTACTGTCATATCCAGGGATGTCTTCTACAGCTGGCCTGTCTACCAGAGAAGCCAGAGGGTGAAGGAGCACATAGAAGCTATTTCCAATGCTGTCCTGGCTCTTCATGACAACCCCTGGATTTGTGACTGTCGCCTGCGAGGATTTGTTCAGTTTATCAAGTCAGTTGGCCCACCTATTATTCTGATGAATTCCTATTTAACTTGCTCAAGTCCGAAATTCAGGGCAGGGAAGTTTTTTTATGAAGTAGAGCTCAACAGCTGCATGAAGCCTCTGACTTCAGCCCTTGACACAAACCTGACAGTCCCAGTGGGGCTGAACGTCACTCTGACCTGCTTTGTGCAAGCCAGCCCTGCCCCAGCTGTCTGGTGGACCTATTCACTCAAACTTTTAAGGGCATTTAATGGTAAGCAAAGCTTTTTCTTCTTTTATTCTTTTTTTTTTTTTTGTAATTAAAAAATTATGTTCTGTCATTCTACTTGCATAGGTCTTCATGCCACTTCAGTGGCCACACCAGCTCTCCAACCCTTCAGAGCATCCCAGTTATTGTGGTGGCAATAATCCAAATAATCTTAATCATCCTACATGTCTAAGCATGCATGACCAGCATGAGAACAGCTGCTTCATGCAGGATATCAACCAAAGATGAAAGGAGCAGAGCGCCATTTTTACACTATTATTTTATGTAAATCAGCCTGGAGAAAAGAAGGCTGTGTGGAGACCTCATAGCAGCCTTCCAGTATCTGAAGGGGGCCTATAAGGATGCTGGGGAGGGATTCTTCATCAGGGACTGTAGCAATAGTACAAGGGGTAATGGATTTAAACTTTAACAGGGGAAGTTTAGGTTAGATATAAGGAAGAAGTTCTCTATTGTGAGTGTGGTGAGGCACTGGAACAGATTGCCCAGAGAAGCTGTGAATGGTCATCCCTGGCAATGTTCAAGGGCCTTGATCAGCCTGGTTTAGTGGGAGGTGTCCCTGCCCATGGCAGGGGGTTGGAACTGGATGAGCTTTAAGGTCCTTTCCAATCCAAACCATTCTACGATTCTACATATGGATTTTTAGCAGTGGCTCTTTCATCACCACACATGATATTAAGAACTATTAATATAGTCACACATATATAATAAATCTGTAATTATCTAGAAACAAATCTAATTTATGCTATATATGATATATTACATATATATATGCACACAGTATATATTTGTATGTACATATGTGTGTTTGTAGGAGCATACACACACTTACATTTGTATGTTTCTACACTACTCCCATGTTTTCTCAAGAAATACCCACACAAGCCACAAAACCATGCAGGCTTGTTGCCTGTCTGTGTTCATTCATGCTCTATAACCAAAACAGAGGTTGTCATTTTCCATAAGCTTTGTTTATTTATATCCTGTACTGACTGCCTTGTAATATGAGGCCTTTTCCTCTTCCTCCTTATCCAGCTTGGGTCTTACAAGGTTTCCCTCACATTTAGAATTAGTAAGAGCCTTCAGTAGGGCAAGTTGCTATTTTCATCAGATAAGCTAATAATGCATGTGGGTTCCTAATAAGCCAGCTAGCAAAATAAGATAGCATTACCCCTTAATCGTGGGCTGATATTTGCTTTAATTGCAGCATTGTAGCAGCACTTATGCATCCTTCAGCAAGCACATGCTGAATTAATTACATACAGCCTTTTTCCAACCACAGCCATGTGCCCCTGTTCGGGTTGACAACTGGGTGTTTTATACTGTTCTTAAAGCTGCATCTCCCACACCAGCAATGCGGGGCTTCACACACCTCTTTTTGGCCCGAGCCTCTTGAGACTGACATTTTTCTATGCTCAATCCTAATGGAGGATGAAGCATGTGTCCAAAATACATTAGTGCCTGATGCACCTCAGTGGCTCTCCCTGGCTTGGCTTGCCCTGACCTGAGGACACTGATGGCAGATGGCATACAGGTGGCTTGGCTTCTGCCCACAGCAGCCTCCCCAGTTGCTCACGTTGGGGTTGGCATACTCCCTATCTCCCATTCTTAGGTGTCCAAGTGCATTTATTGCCTTTCTGCCTGAAAAATGCTTCGCTGACAAGCTCCGTGGGGTCTGGCGCACTCCTGTGCCCCCTCTCCCTCTGTCCCTGGGGCAGGGCAGGTTCCGCCTGGCCTCCTGGCACCTATCCCACATTAGAGTGGTCCTGGAGCTACTTCAAGATGTTTCTGCATGCTAACACAGCTCCCTTTTGCCTGCAGTGTCCACAGAGCCCATCAGTGAGGACATCGTGCGCTCAGAGCTGCTGATCGCAGCAGCACGGCCAGCAGATGCTGGCAACTACACCTGCACAGCTGCTAACTTCTTGGGCAACACCTCAGTGGCCATCAATCTCCATGTGCGGTCCCCCTGGGTGTCCACCACCACCACCCCGGGCTGGGCCCCCATTGGCCCAGCTGAGTCGGGAGCCCACGTAGAAGTGCGCATCGCCAAGCAGACAGTCTATGGCATCACCCTGGAGTGGTTTGCAGTGGCAGCAGCAGCAGCCGAGCCAGGGGAGACCTGGTACACCCTCCTGGTGGGCCGCTATGATGCGGCCCAGAAGGACGCCATCTACATTGGCCCCGGCATCAACACCTACTCGGTGACTGACCTGCTGCCCGCCACCAAGTACGAGGTGTGCGTGGCCGTGCGCAACCAGGCACCTCGCAAAGGCCAGTGCGTTGTCTTCGTCACAGGCAGCGACATCAGCCAGCTGGAGCAGCGCGAGAAGCTCATCCACATCGTGGTCATCGTCTGCGCCATGGTGCTGGCTGTGCCCGCTGGCATGTACGCCTGCACTGCCGAGGCCCGCCCTGGCTGCCTGGCCCGCTGCCCCAGCATGTGCTTGCGCCGCCGCCGCGGGGGGCAGGCCCAGGCTGCAGGCAGCAAGGAGAGCACGCTGGACAGCCTGCCTGCCGGCAGCGAGGACGGGCTCTGCCTCCCTGAGGGCGGCCGTGGCACACGGCGGCCCCCTGCCCGTGATGAGCCTGGCAAGACCCGGCCGCCCCACAGGAACAGCGCCGACCTCTACTAGCCCAGCCGTGCCCGCCCTGCCTGTCTGCAGCAGCACCTTTTACAGGTGACCTCAGGCCATAGCACATGCTGGTTTGGTTGAGGGAACATGCAAAGAAGTCTCCGTGCTGCAAGGACTCAGGGCATGGTCAGGCACACCACTGGGATTGCAGCAGGCTTAGGAAGTGCTGGGAATAGGGTGCTCAGGGCATGTGGCTGTGTGCCCACAGCCCAGGTCTGCTTCTGCAACACTGTCATGGAGCAATGAGCACAAACATACAAACACAGCATTAACAAAACCCCTGACCAAACCAATAACAGTGCATGTGGCAAAATGCCAAAGGTCTCCCCTTGTTCTCACACAGGCTCGCTTCACTTCATTTTTCCCAGCTGGAGCATGGATGGAGAGATTCATCCACAGCTCTGCCCTGTGCCAGGTGCTGCCTCATGGAAACAGGGACAGGGAGCCAGGGCAGGTCTGTGGTCATAACCAGCAACAAAAAGTAGGGGGGGAAGATTGAGTCAACATGATGAAGCTATTTTAATTCACTTGGAGAAAAGATGGTGCTGTGGCTATAGGGTGACATGAGAGGTGATGGGGATATTCGCACTGGGCTGGCAGGACAATTGGCATGGGGCAGAGACAGTGGTGGAGCTAGGGTTGGGAGGCAGGCACCTTCCCCAAATGCAGATATGCTGCCTGCCCACCCTGCTGCTTTGAAACCAAAGCTTGACTCCTTTCTAGAGGCAAAACCCCCCCAGATGCACATGTAAAAGCAGTTGGCCCCCAGCTCATGGAACAGCTCATGCTTCATTTCTCGGGGGTCTGAGGATGTGTGACTTATTATTTTTTGGTTCTGGGCTCGTGCTTTCCAGCACAACAAGAGCACATGGCCAGCAGACCCACAGCACTTTTTAAGTATGTGCTATAGGCCTCCTCAAAAAGATATAAAATAGAGCAGGAACCTCAGCTGTAAGCAGAGATAAAGCCTAATGTGAGCTTCGCTACACGGCAGTTTGGCTTCCTAATGTACTTCGGTTTTTGCTGTGTTTTCCACGCTGACTCTCCTCAGGCCCTGTGTTTCCTCCCCCAGCACCTCCTTCTGCTGTAAGCTACTGCACAGCTTTTGAACGGAGACTTGTTTTGTCAGTGCTGACTGTCAGTGTTATACTTCAAGTGACTTCCTAGTCTTGTCAGTCTTTTGGTGTCAAAGTAATAAATGTGATGGATTTTCAGAATATGCAGATATCCTCTGCTTCATTTCTAGCCTTTTACAGTTGCAAACTGCAAAAAATCCTGGATGCCAAGGGGCTCTGAGGTTTGGCTGCAGGGATGGAGGGAGCCAGGCAGTTGCAGCATGTCACAGGGGGCATGGAGCAATAAGGAAGGAGCAGCAGCAGCTTGCCAAGCAAGGGAGATAACCTTGTCCTGGAGAAGCCACTGGGCACATGGTGCGTACAGGGATAGGCAAGAGATGATGCTGGTTGAGGTGCACCACCCCCCGTATGTAAGGGGGAATGGAAAACAAACCAGTGCCTGTAATGACTGGCCTTCTCCCACCCAAGTCATGATGGAGGAACATCAAAGTGTGGAGACTGTAGAGACAGCTGCTGAATCACAGTGAGGGAACAGTCAAGGAAAGACAAAACAACCCATCACCACTTGTGCAAAGTTCATAACAAATTGCATACCCAGTGAGTGCTGGCATCAGACAAACCTGCTGTCTCATGAGAAGCCTTCCTGCCCCTGGGACTGTGCCACAGTGGGCTGCAGAGTGCAACGGTCATTTGGCTAGGGGCTTATCTGTGACCCTGCCTGTCCTGTCCTCTGTGCCCCATGGCATCCTGATTCTCACCTCCTCTCCTTCCAGGCTAGTGCTGCCCAAAAACCACACAGCCCCTCTACTGATTCGTGGCCCACAAAAGCAGCCATTTTGTTATCCTAGAAAGACCTCTGGCTGCCTGTACTCATGTGGTCAATACCAAGCAATAGCAAGGCCTCACTGCCAGCAGAAGCACATCATGCACAGAAGCACCTTTTGCAGGTTGGTTTTTTTTTTAATTTATTTATTTATAAAAAAACCCTTTCCCTGAAGTTGAATACAGAGTAACTGGAGAAAAGTCTCACAACATAGCAATAAAACATCTTTATTCTCTCTTAAATATAATCTCTAAGACTGTAAGACTATAATGCCTAATAAATCTCACTTAACTGAATGTTTTTTATAGGCTTTCCTCATTGGAGAACAAACACTGCATACTGGCTTCAACACAACACTGGGAAAACAGTAGTATGTGTAATAAATCACAGACTTTTGATACCTTGGGAAACACTGCACAGCCTGGTGGAGACACAACCAGCAGAACATGCATGCTTGCGCAGGGCAGTGGGAGTGCACCCAGCGGCTGCACACCCCCTCCTTCCACCCACAGCTGGAGGACAAGGTGACCACACACAATGTAAGAGCCTGGGCCTCATGCCATGAAGCCCCAGGAGGAGGGACAAGCAAGAAAAAAATTATGGAAATGAGAGACATGACAGGGGACCAGCACTGATGGCACAGCCCCCTGCTGAGACTTTGCTGCACTCTGGGATACAGCTCCTCACTCAGCCCACAGGTGGCATGAACTATGGTCACCCTCTGACTTCCAGATGTATTATACTGAAGATAAAAAATGCAGTATTTTCCCTGTGTCTAGGGAGCTTCATATTCAACCAGCTATCCCCTAAGCTGATGAAGTCCTAGCGCAGAGAAAGGAAATCAGACCTGCTGATGGGGTGACAAGAGAGGAATCCCTGAGGACCATGTCTGCTAGGGCTGGAGAAGAGTCTCAGGAACCCCTTGAATTAACAGTGTCTTGTCCTGTAGGGTTTGCTCCCCATCTTGATGTTCACAGTGCCAATCCATGGCAGCATGGCTGCCCTGTGGGGCCAGGGCACAGGCAGAGGTGCAGTGTGCTATTCTCCAGCCAACCTGGCACACACTGCCTTTTCCCAGAGGGATTGGAAACAGCCAGTCCCAGCTGAAAAGCATGCCCTCAGAAACAAACATGAGGGGGAAACTGCATCCAGTGAAAAATGATCCAGTGAAAAAGCGTTCTGCCTTTGGTGTATTTTTACTGTCATGTAACAGGCAAAAATGTGTCATCTGTCCCCCACCCCCTGCGTTTCCCCTCCTGACTGTTGCATAATTCACTCAAAAGTACTGACAGGACAAACCAGTAACCTCCTTTGCACTCACCAGCCCCTGGAGCAAGCCAGGAGAGGTGGTGAAATATATTCCTCAACACCTCCTGTTAGCAGTGTACAAAACCAAATGATCTTTCCACACACTTCCCTGACTGACATATGCGACTTTCCAGCGCTTGTCTATATTTTTCACTTATCATTTTAATCCTGGTTTTCCCTTCTCTTCCCTGCTGCTTTAATCATGTCCTTCTCCTCATGGGCTCCCCCTACTTGGGGGACATGGGGTCAGAAGGAGGCAGTATTGAGCAAGTGCTGCTATTGAGCTTCTGTGCTCCAATCTTGCCCCAACTGGTCTAGGGAAGGTTGAGGTGGTCCTCCTGTCCCCTGATTACTAGGCAAGTTCAGAGCAGAAGCAAAGCACAGCATCATGTCAATGTACTCTGGCAAAACACAGCATAAGCTGCAGGAAAATGATGACCTTCTCCAAGTCTGTCCGTTTACTTTTTGGGACTGAAGATACTCATGCCATAAGCACATCGCTCTGCCAGCTGTTGCGAAGTGTGTTGCACCCTGAGGACAGCAAGTACCAGCTACACTATACCTTCTTGCAGTGTGCAGTGTCACTGCTGTAGGAGACCTGCACATTGAGTCAGTGCTGGCACCACAGCCAGGCCAATGTCTTCAAAAGTGGGTCTGGGATTGGAAGTGATGGGTTTTTGGACACCTCAGACACACCTACAAGTGGTCAGAAGTGACATCCTCCAGTGCCTTGGCTGCAGAATTCCTTGTTTGAAAACTTGGACTCTGGGTAGGGACCACCTTTTGGGGGCAACCTGAATCCCTGTTCACTTGAGGAAACTGTGGCTGGCGTGAAGGTACTCGGTACCCTATTCAGACAGCTGTTGGGAAGGACCAGCACTGGGACACAAGCCAAAGGAACTGCAGCCGCAACTGGAAAATGGCCACAGCTATGTTATAGGTGGGTGGCTCTGTAGCATGTAATACTTGCAGAAGGTGAGGGGCAGCTATTCCAGCACAAAGCTGCTTTCAGGTCGCGGAATGCTGACAGACACAGGCAAAACCACAGCACGTAAATATATTCATGCATAGCCACAATCTGCAGTCACTGGGGGCTGCCAAGAGCACCTAGATGTGGGGCTCACCCATAGCTGCGTTCCTCTTCTCAAACCTCATTTTGAGCTCTGACACCAGGGCATTATGGGCACTGCCTCTCCTCTTCACCTGCTTGTTTATAAACTTGGGAGTGAGGGAGCCGGACACAGTTAGCACCTGCCACCCTGGGGCATCATCCCTGACAGCCACAGTGGGGGGCGGTGGAGGCAAGGGAGCAGTCGGTGGCACAGGGGCAACCTGGATGTTGTTGTTGCTGTTCTCATTGTGCAGATCTTTGGCATCATCCTCAACAACAAACTTCTCTGCAGCGTTGCTGGGCCTCTTGAACTTCAGCCATTCCATCCTCATTGTCCGGGGCTGTGGGGTCTGTCTCTTTTTTATGATCCGTCTTACCGGCATGATTTTGTTGGACCGTTTGTTGCGCCAGAACATGGCAGTAGAGATCATGATAGTTATCAGCACCATTATGCCCATGACACCAGCTAGCACTCCTAAGGCTTTCATGGGGTTATCTTTAGTTTGCATCAAAAAGGCGGCCATAGGCCCTTTGTGAAGAGTCTGTAAAAGAGTACAGAGAAAACACATGACTTACTCTATGGGACAGACAGTGACCCAGAAATTTCATTTGTCCAAAATATGTAACAAGCAGGGCTAACTAATGGAAGTCGTCTCTAAAAAAAATGAGAGTCAAAGAGCCAGTCCAGGTTTGGAGCAGGACACTGAGCAAGCATTACAGCATTCTGAGATGAACGACCATCAAACATGAAAGCTTACAGGAGTACTACTGCCAAATTAGGATGGATTCCTGCATGTCACCATAGCGCATATTTAATTTGCAAGAACTGAGGAAGAAAATAATTGGCTCCAGGATCTGCAGCTGCATTGCTGTACTACATTTCAGAGTTAATTTCCTAGAAATAATAGTGTTGAACCCAAACAGAAGTTTATGAGTAGAAAATGATCTTTCAACAACAATTGCAGGTGATATGATGATGCAGTTTATAGGACTATTACTGAGCATGGCATTGAAAAGATTATGAGAAAACATCACTTCGTAAAATTACAGTGCACAAATGAGTAGTTAGCAGGTATGTACTCCATTCTGTTTTCAAGTACTCTTTTACAGACATAACAAAACTCTTTGAGGTAGGGGAGATGAGTAGAGTTAAAGAAAGAGCTTTGTTTTTAGAAATAAAAGACATAAGCAATAACATCAGCTACATATGGCATATTAAGGACAAATGAATGGCCAGTTCACTTTGCAGCTTAGCACACTGTGCGTCTCGGAGGTCCCCGTATAATTTTGCGGATTTTGCCCTGTGGGTGGAGCTTGGATCTTTTCACACTTTTCCAGTACATGATAGTGGAGATCACCATTGTTACAGAAATGGTAGAAAGGATGCCACTCATGCAAATTCCAAATATTGTCCATGGACTCTTCTTGAGGCCTAAAATATAGGATCTTACCCTGGACTTGATCTGGAAATATCAAAAATAAGAGAAATGGTCAGCCCTCACATAGTTGTATTTGAAGGAGGGCAATTATCTATTATAAGTACAACTAGGGAGCTAAGGTGAAATGCATAAAGGACAGAGAGCATATAATGTAAAGGAAGCTAAGTGCCGAACTAGGCACAGGAGAAGAGACAGTTGTAATGACATTGAACTGAATCCAGAAGCACTAACAGAAGTTAGAAGGCACTTCTAAACACCTGGTTGATCAGAGAATAGAGAATAGCAGCGTGGCACACAGATCACTTTTATTCATGGCATGGTAGCCCACCCTGGGACTACATTTCCAAGAGAAGTTCGTAATAAATACAAGCTCCTGCAATTGTATCTGGACAGAGAGTAGTGTCGTGGAAGGCCAGCAGATCCTTCAGAAATGGCACATTCACGAGCAGGTTCATTTAACAAATAGCTGGCCATAGAGCTATGTGCAGCTGTGGAGGGACAGGGCTACTCCTCATGCCCCAGTCCTCTGGGCTAGACTTTGGGAGGGAATCATCACCCAAACTTTGCAATTCTAATAACAAGTTATCTGCATTTTAGTTGGTCATCTAAGCTCCCAGCTTTTTAGTCAATGGAGAGAAAATGACACCTCCAAAATAGTAGTCACCACATGCCAAAATAGATCTCAAAGACAGTGAGTATAAAGAGAGCCTTGTGACTAGCTTGGTCTTGAACCTGTGGCTTTTAGTCAGCTAAAGTGAGATTTCATGGATTTCTCTGCATCAATCTAAACTAGGATGCTCATCTCTTCATCCTCTCCAAGCTGTGGAGGAAGATGACTAAGAGTATCCCCCAAAAATGCTTCAGAGTACCTCCTGTCAGGTATTACACAGGAGCACTATTTAAATCACATCCCTAAACTTGAAGAATGTAAATTCACTAATAAATACCCCCATTGCCTTCACTTCTGTATTTTCATAACCTACTTCAAACACATTATCCAAGCCCACTCTTCTCCTACCCTGAATATATCCTGTTGCCAAAGAGAAATGGGTAAAGAAATGCTGTTGAAATTCATGGACCTTGCAACCTTACACGTACTGAGCAATTTTCATCATTTTACTGTGCAGAGTTTTCCCATTATTTAAGTAGCAATGAGCTTGAGCTAGAAACCAAAAGCAGAGCAGCTCGTGACTTTGGTAGAGGTTGAATTCACATCAGCTTTGCTGTTGTGCATTACATGGATTTTTTGTTCTTAAATCCCATCAGATGACAGAAATTCTACCCTGCTTACTTAAGTTCATGTGAAAGTGTGATGAACTAAATGTTAGATAAATGTTGCTAAGTATTGCATGACCTGAAATGAGTCCACGTATTATGAGCATTGTCAAGACCTATTTTGTAGCAAGGCACTGATGACTGAATAGTATAGAACCTACACTATAGAAGAAGGATGACATATACTTAAGAAAATACTGTATCTGAGTAATAATTATTTGACTAGGTATTTGAAAACCTTAAATGAATGGAATTAGGCAGAAGTGTGTGTCTGTTGCCAGCATACAACTGTTGCAGAGGTAAGAACTGATTGAAATCATACGATGAGTCTCAGAATACAGCTTTGTTCAACTCTACCTTGTCTCACTAAGTATGGCACCAGTTCGAAGCTTCTAGTTATGAAGAGATGATTAATACTGAAATTACACTCATTGAAAACAACTGGTTCAGCCTGTATTCTAGTTACTGGGCCTGTACTATACAAAGTTTTGCTTAGAATCAGCCTTGGATAACAACTCTTCTATAAATTCTGCATATAAACATGAGGGACTTTGTAAGCATACAGTGGGAGAATTTCTGTTTGTCATGGCTGTGACACTCATAGGATAAATAGAAGGAATAACTTGCAAAAGAAACCTGGAATGTCATTGCCTTAGCTGGTCTGCAGAGAGGCTTATAGAACTGCCAAAATGTTCTGCCGTCTTGTCTGTGTCATCACTGTGGCCCAGTCAGTTAACACACAGAGCAGGTTTGAAGGAAATCTGAGAACCCTGTGAGCAAAGAAAAGTCAGGGAGCATTTGGACATCTAAGTTTGGCCCTGAGCACTACCCTGCTCATTCAAAACACCAAGTCCTTGTATTGATTACTGACAGTTCCTCAGAACTGGGTCAACAAATAGTGCCACTTCGTAATTTACTTAGCTGTTATTTTTTCCTAAGATGCATGCTGCATTTTGACTTATTCTTGTTGCACACATAAAAAAAACTCCAGATATACAATGAAATGAAAGCTGGTATGGAAATCACTGTTGTATCTCTGTGGGCCAAAACCTGGAATAAACACTCTCTTAATAGCCATCAAAGAAGACAGATAGATAAAATATCACTGCTCACAGAATATAATGCTCTGCTGTTTTTTTGCTGTGAATTCACAGTTATAATGAGTGCTGGCCCAGAAAAGGGTTGGGGACAATTAGAGGGTTACAGAACTGTGGCTAAAGTTTGGAAGTATCTAAGCTGTTCCCATTGGCCTTGAGAAAGGAGAAGTCCAATCCTGGAACAATACAAATATTAAAGCAACTGTCTGTATTAGAAGATATTATCCCCTATTTTTATTTAATGGACAAGTATAGATCCTTGCAGAAACGTTGTGACTGTTTGTCCTTTGCAGAGAAGCTCCTCAGCCCAAGTCCTGCGGAGTGCAGGTGTGACCACTGGGACTCCACAGCTTTTGGGAGGTTATAACATTGACACGTGCCTTTGAAGCTGGTTTCATAAATCCAGCACTGTGAAGTTTAAGTGCAGATAGATGTTTTCAGGCTTTGTACTTGAAGGGCAGTCTATGGAAAACACCCCTTTGCAGCACATGAGACTTATTCTTGCCTTCCTTCTTCAACAGTGGCTTCCTCTTCAAAAAACGTAAATTTTCATAGAGTCACAGAATGGTTTGTGTTGGAAGGTACCTTAAAGATTATCTGGTTCCAACCTCCTCCCATGGAGACAGACACCTTTTACTAGACCAGGTTGCTCAAAGCCCCATCCCACCTGGCCTTGAACACTTCAAGGGATGGAGCAGCCGCAGCTTCTCTGAGCAACATGTTCCCCTGTCTCATCATTCTCACAGTAAAGAATTTCTTCCTAGTAGCTAAATCTCCCCTCTTTCAGTTTGAACCTGTTCCCCCTTGTCCTATCCCTACACGCCCTTGTAAAAAGTCCCTCTCCAGATTTCTTGTAGGCTCCCTTTAGGCACTGGAAGCTGCTCCAAGGTCTCCCTGGAGCCTTCTCTTCTCCAGGCTGAGAAACCTCAACTCTCTTAGCCTGTGTTCATGGGCGAGGTGCTCCAGCCCTCTAATCACCTCTGTGGCCTTCCTCTGGACTTGTTCCAACATGTTCACGTCCTTCTTAGGTTGTTATGTTTTCCAAAGAGGATGCCCAGGTCTGTCTTTGCTGCCAAAATGGTAACTAATTTCCTTTGCTTTTCTCTTTCCTGCTACAACAGTTTACAGTGTGCAGACATCCACACCTCCTGGCAGCTTCTCAAGGACCTTTCATAATGCGTAGGTTGCAGTGAACAGAGTAAGTGGTTGATGTATCCAGAAGCTGGACACAACAGCAGTGTATGGTTGAGCTGTTCAACCACAAGAGCAGCTAAGGCTCATCAGCTGTATTTAGAAGTCTAAGTAGGTGAAGCTGTTAAGAGCCCAAGCTATCACAGATTATAAACAACTCAGGCTGTGTTGACTTGAGCAATTGGATTTGTGCAACAACCAGCTGGTTCTGTGGAGCCTATTTCCACATATTCAGCATTTCTGGACTTTTGCTTTAGCGTGGTTGCAGGGACGGACTGCTCGCTACCACCCAAAGCACAGTTGGTGTGCTTCATAAACACATTTTCATCTGAAAGAAATACAGTTTGTGTGCTTGGAGCTATCTGAGATATGAGACATCCCACCGTAATGTGAGCTGATAAGGAGATTTGCTTCAGAAGTAACTCTGGATCTGAGGTAGAACACAAGCTACCCCCTCCAGTGTTTATCCCAAAGAGCAGTGCTATGACCATATATGAAGGCTGCATTTACATCACTTTGCAATACAAACACCAGCACTGGGCAAGACTTCTCAAATCAAACCAAACTTCTCTGAACAGTTGTTTTCAAGGTCCATGTAACTGCAGAAAGAAAAGGCTAACTGCTCTGCAAAAGTGGTAAAGGATGTTTAGTGCCATCAGCAACCAGAATTTCCATGGTTGCAGAGTTAGTATGAGAGACAAGGAGATCTCCACATTAATTCACATATAGTATTTGTTGAACCTTTCAATTAGGAGGATCTAAAACTGAGACTCACTAGCTATATTTAGAAGTCTAAATGAGTGGCCAAAGCTATTAAGGACTGGAGATTATGCTGTCTAAATGTGGATTTAAGCCTCAGACCATGAAGAGGTGTAAATAAACGCCCCCATATATTTGCAGAATCTCAGTGGAGTCATGAAGAAGCAGAGGGATCTCCTCATCAGGCCAGCCTTCAGGATCAGAGTGGGAATCAGCTTTCCATGAAAACCTCAGGCAGCAGGAATAGATTTTTTGAGTGAGACATAAGGATGAAAAAAGAGTGGCTTTTTCAGCACGTTTCATATTCTGTTGAGAAAGGATAGATTAACAGTCGCCATTCAATACCAATTTCCATAAACCCAGACTCAGTTAAATTAAAAGGCCTCTGGATTTTTGTATCACTGTGTTATTCCAAGAGCAAAAGGTCCTTTTGATGTGCAATACTGCTGAACTTAGCCACAAGGCATCTATCTCAAAGGGCACAGCCCTGCGCTAATTGCAACGGTAAATGTTAATCAGAAAATATGCCTGTTTAATTACTTAGTGTGATTAACACTGCAGGAAACCTCTAGAGGATGCATTCAAAAATATCCTCCTTATCCAAAATCATAAATTCCCACCAAACAGCTAACTGAGACTTTTTACAGCAGGAGCACAGAGGGATGAAATACACATTTGTAACAGCCTCAGAGAGGAAGCTGGAGAGTACACAACGTTCCTATACCCAGGGACTCTTCTTCACAAAGTGTTAGCAGTGACTGCAGGGTCTCTGGGACACAGAGAGGGACCAAAGGTTTTGTACGTTGGTACTGCATTGCATCTCACTCATACGCAAGCTGAAATTTGAGAGTGGTTTTTGCAAGGAGATGTGATGCTTTTGGATGAAAACAAAACAAAACCAACACAAATCATTGCAAGCAATGGAAGAATTATTGGAGAAATGTAGGAAATCTTATGGAGGATGAAACATCAGATTAGTAGTGCAGACCCTGCTGAAGAGACCTACTCAAGTGAAGAAAGAAGATACTGTTGCTATCTCAGACTCTGTGTCAGGATTTTGTATTGAGAAGAGCATGTGAGGAAGAGAAAGAAAACTGTCTGAGAGGAATCCATGTCTCACTGCCCTCTCTTCTTCCCCTTTAGAATTTAGCCCTCACTTTGTGCCAAATCTGTGCCCGTGGAAGGGGAGAAAATGAAGCAGAAGGGATAATTTGTACAAGACAGGTGCTGATGTGCTTGAAGCACAAGAAGGAAATCCAGAAAATAAGCTGCTCTTGTTTTCCTTCCAGATGCCCTTCATCAACTGGTTTAGGGACAGATCTTCTTCCCCAGCAGAGGAGGTATAGGGCACCCTCCTCCGCCCTTGACATCCCTCAACCCTGTACCTTAGCCCTGCATACTAACAGAGGAGTCACCAGCTCATCGGGAGAGGAAGGAAAACTGGAGACTAAATACTGGGGCCAAGACTGGGGACAGTGTGTGATAAACACAGTTATGTTTTTAAATTGGTTTCAGTCATCTGTTTATAACAAGTGCCTGCGGCTACCTGGCACCACCGCACTCCTGGAATGCGCACCCTGTAAGAAGCCTGGAAGCAAGGCAGGGAGGGTGGGAGCTCCCATTGTTGGCTGCAGTTAGAAAATCTTATTTACTACATAAACCCCACCAAAACATCTGGTTTCCATGTGAAATCACAGTGCTAAGCAATTTATTTCCTTTATATCAGTAAGAATGGCTAAATCTCTAGAGTGACCACAGAAACCCAGCATGTGCAGTCCCCCATTTCCACATGTCGTGGCCTTGAAGCAGCATGCCCTGCCCATAATGAGCCCCAGCAAAGCTGCACAACAGCTTCCACAAAGCCTGCAGCAAGGCTGTCCAGCCCCAGGAAGCAGTGCCATGCCAGGTAACCCCTCTGCTAGGGCAGACCCAAGTCACCTGGCAGTTCTGACAGGACAGGCGCTCACAAAAGAGAATGAGAGTTACTCCTGTGCTGCTAAGTTTATCTTGCCAAAGTGCACAAGTGTTCTCTGAAGACAGCTTTTAACTTCCAGCAGGCTCTGAACTGTGTACAAGAAGTATCATGAAAATGCACCTGATAAGGAATATCAGTGGAACAAGAGGGGATAGAGAAAACAGGAAGACTGTAACAGATAAAGGAGTATTGTTGATTTGACCAAAGAGAAGGACAGCTGCTGTCTGTAGGAAGAGATTTGCATCTTTGCCCAGTATGTGTGTGGTCCAGAGATTGTCAGGCTAATGATGTGTTTCTCATCTACTTTAAAGCCCATTTCCACTCTGCTGGTACCTACTTGAAGGCATGGCAAGACAGTTACAATAAATAAGAATCATGCAAGCATGCGCTGCTTGTTCTTTTGTTGATGTAAAAGTTGGACTAACAGGAAACTCTCAATCTGTGTGCACTATCTTTTAGAATCTTCTTGTTTTGTCTGCTGATATTACTGCAATTATTAAACTCACATCTAAAATTCTATGTACTTTAAAGCATTTCTATAATAGTTTTCTCACTTTTCCTCTGTCACTTACTTTGACATGCAAAACTGGTCTGATATATTTCACTCTGGCCACAGCTACTTTCTACTCACTTTTTGTAGGGAAAAAGATTGTTTTTCTTCTCTTGAATTACATAAAAAAGTGCAGAAATTTAGCAGTCAGAATTTACCTTTACTTTCAGGAGTCTGTAGTCTTTTATTTGCATCTACCTCTAAAAATCAGCCACAAGAAATTAATCTCCTGACCATATTATGCTCCTCCTTTTGTACTTTTGCAATTTCTTTGATCAAAATGTCTTTTACATTTGTGGCTGTAGAATCCAGCAGCACCACAAGGCTCTAGAAACACTACAAAACAGAGCTAGCAAGGAGGAAGAAGGAATGTCTGGCAACTTTTTGGCTGTAGATTTCAACTCCAGAAGCATTTTTAAAGCAAACAGTGTCTACTCTTCGGTGCCTCTGAAGGATCATCTCACATAAGGACTTTTTGAAATAACATTTGCTTACCTCCTCTGTGATATCAATCTTCAGAACTGCTGTGGTACTGAAGGATGGGGAGCCTCGGTCTTTAGCCTGCACCACCACTGACCATATGCAGTCTTTGTTCTTTGTGATATTGTGGATGATGTCCAGGGAGCGGATATAGGATTTCAGTTTGATTTCCCCAGTGCTTTGGTCTATATCAAACACATTGGCTGGATCTGCCTGCATGATGGAATAATCCACAATGTTGTTGGGTTCTTCTGCGTCTTGATCTATAGCCTGGTAGGAGAAGCGTAAAGAATAAAGATGTTATTGTTTGTATCTTTGCCTGAAGATAAAACTCAGAGTTTCTGAGCATTCATTTTTGATAATACCCATGCTGTCACTGGGCTGTTTTTCTTTCATCCTGGAAACAATTTCCCCTTCTCTGATATCAGCAGTGCTACATTTTCTAGTGAAAAACAGCAGGACTAGAGTTATTTTTGTATAAGCGATTTTTGAGCTTAAACAATATCGGAGGAAAAACTGAACCATAACCTATTTGTAGAATGCAAATGGTCCACTGCTGGGGAGTTTCTTGCACAGTGTGGGGACAAACATGAAGTAATAGGGAACAATGGCATTAGATCCACACTATAAACTGCCCTAATTTTTGCGTGTGGTATTTTTAATGCTAACATTAAGTGTGGTAAATGTAATCTTCACTATATGCATTCAAATCTGTGTAACACAAGATGTTCTGCTCCTTTGCCTGTGAATTGTTATTGCAATTTTTTAGCCTCCTTTTCCACACTGGATCAACGAATACAGTTCTGCAAAGCGAAGGGAAAGAAGCTGTGTGGTTAGGCACAAAGGCGTGGCAGGAAGGTTGAGTATTCAAAACCCTGTACTTTCATTCACTCATCTTATTCGGGCTTCTTATGATCCCTGTATAATCCAGGATCCTCCACCAGTGGGTGATTCAAATACTGTAACAGAACTGTATCTTTTGCTTATAGAATTTATTTCTCCCTCTCAGCAGTCTGTAAATACTATCATTCCATGCTTTAATCCACTTGTTACATATACATGAATGTGAAAAATAAAGCCTCAGGAAAAGCCAACTTTCAGACATTCATCACATTTCCTGAACAATAAACTTCAGAGCTGGGGCTTTTCCAAAGCACTCTGCTTTGTGACACACAGTATTGTCTCTCACCTCTATCTTCACTGGTGACCCAATGATCATCGTCTTTTCCTGGATGTTTTCATTGAACTCTGGAGAGTGGTCATTGACATCTAGCACAGTGATAAACACTTCAGCCAAGCTGTATTTCCCATCTGTGTCCTCTGCCTTCACATAGAAATTATACTTTGCGTTCAGTTCAGCATCTAATACAGCCCAGGGCTGAGTATAAATTATTCCTGTTGATGGGTGGATTAGGAACCTGTAAAAGAAGCATGTAACAAAGACTTTTGTTTTTTTTGGTCACTTAATGTGTGTTTACAGCCTGGGGCAAAGGTGGGCTTTAAATATTGAAATGTTGTGCCAAAAGACTGGTTACTCTTCATCTAACTCCTGTCTGGCTAGTTTCTTTAGGCTTTAAAACCAGAGAATTATCAGTTCCTGGTGTTTTTCGATCTATTGAGCATTAACCATTTTAGGTGCATTTTCTGTTAAAGTCTATGTCCTCAATAAATACACAGTGTGATGGTCTCCTAGAATGATTTCTTAATGTTAAAACACTAAGGAACTTCCTTTTTTTCTTTTTTTTTTTTTTTTTTTTTTTCTTCTGGTTTATAAGTACAGTATATTAGATCATGTCCTGCATAAATTAAGATTGATTGAGATCACCTTAACAGCTAAAGGAAGTATGCTGCATATCATATTTTAGCTCTTAACTTCTCAAAATGAGTAAGAAAAATGGTTGCTCTCAAATCCCCCAAAGTGTGGGGCTAATTATCTCCTCCAAAAGTAATGACTTTTCCATAGACTGGCACTAGAATGGAGTGGGTGTTCAGATTTATCTGTAGCAAGTTTGTTTCTACACATTTGTAATTAATGAAACACTGTCAAAAGTGTCAGCCAAAACCTTGGATTTATAGAAAAGATACTAACAATGTGTCTTTTTAAAATGGGCTGCCAGTGCTGGTTCCAAGCAGTAGGGTTTTTAACAGATGAAGGATTTTATATACCCTTTAATTAATGTACAGGATAACAAAATATTTTCTGTATTTCAACTGTGAGCACAATTGAGAGTGATTGTAAAAAGGGTACTTAATAATCCAGACCCTTCAGTTGTTTTCATTACCCTGTTAAATACAAATACAAGTCTTGATGAAAGCCAAGACATAGAGGTCGAAAGATCTGTGTAAACTCTTGATAGGAGACAGTGCCTGTACCGAGTGCCTCCTTAGCACACAACCCAGGCTAGCCATGCAGAGAGGACTCTCATCACCCATATTTTAGTGGAAGAATAGAAGCACAGAAATATGAAGGCATTGCAGCAGCGTACCCCACTCCCACTGAGAGCTTAGATGTAGGATTACGAGCATAATGGTTTCATCTTCAGCAGTTAACACAGTTCTTCTCACTGCAATGCAACTCATCTTTCTGCCAATGCAACTACATGTCCACTGATGAAACCCCTGAGACAGAAAAAAATCATGCGTCTCATTGAAACTCTCACATCTGCACCAAACTTGCGTGTTCAGCAGATCTGGAGGTCCCAGAACTAGGCAGTGAATCCAGCTTTACAGAGACATGCCGTTTGGGCACAAAGGAAAAAAATTCATACTTAAGAAGGAAGAAAAAAGTATTCACTCTTAATTTCTTCACAGGAGAACAGTGAGTCTGAGCGTCCCCATAATTCCAATCAGAATAAAGTTGCACTCACATTTTTTTCTAAATCCTTAGTCAACAACCTTCATAAGCTTCTTTGTACCAGCTGCTATATTCTAAACCTAAAAAGTCTGCCTGTATGACATGACCTTTGCCTGCTTGCCTCTATGCAGTTAGCAGCTAGCTTCAGGACTTAGTGAAGAGCTCAAAATAATCCATCATGGAAATGCTCCTGTATGCATATCCTTCTGGCTACAGAAGAGGTTCGCCCTTATCATCTTGTATTTTGGACTTTGATTGTGCTTCCTAAACGGCTTTCACTTAAACAGGAAGAGGTCAGCTTTAACTACAGGTGGATAATGTACAGAGAAAAACAGATTCTGGGGATGAGCCATATCCTGGAGCTGCAAGTTCCAGCAGCAATAACTGTGATGGCCAGTGACGCTAGCCATGGCAGCAAATGGGCTTGGGCAACTGCTGGGATAGAAGCAGTGTGGCAGAAACCAGTGTTTCAGGTTCAGAATATTCTTACCCATCACTGTCCCCAAAAACAGGGAGAGGGAGCTAGGCATCATTACAAAATCAAGTAAGCAAAATCAAGTAAACAACAGATTCCCTTCTTCGCTGATACAGGACTATTAGGTTTAAATACATAAAATGTCCTGAACACCCAATGCAGCTGGCCTCCGAAGCTGAAGTTTATATTTGTGAAATTCTTGCCTTCTTTGATTTATGTTGACAAGAGTTAAAACTAAACTATCTATACAACTGGATGGGAAATAAAGGGGAAAGAGCAAGAGGGTTTTTTTGCCTCCCAGAACTGACTTTTCACAACTAGACCAAAACCTCCTCTTTCTCTTATAAGTGTTTTTTAAATGGTGATTGAACAGATCCTCTGTACTGGTACTTTAGCTGCCTCATATCTCTTTGGGGGCTTATGGGTAAAATTCCATGAGTTCATGAAGCAGACGTTTAATGATCACACAAGTTTTTCTGTTATTTTCGCAGAACTCACAAAGAACATGGCATAAATGTCCTTGGAAATGAGCAGGTCAAGAATGAGTCTGTTCTTTAAAAAAAAAAAAGAAGGAAAACTTTTTTTTTTTTGTTACTTACAGATCTGCTCCTGTTCCATAGATGGAGTACTTGACTTCTCCCCAAAGCCCTGAATCTGGATCTGTAGCCTTAAGAAAAGGAAATAAGAGAATCAACCTTTACTAAATTGCAAAAGAGAAATGTTTAATTTTTCTTTTAAAAACAGGCCATATAAAAACCCAAACTCATTTCACTCTTTTTGCCATCACATTTGTAGGGGGAAGCCACATAAAACAAACGTGCAAAATATAACACAAGGAAATGTCACTGATCTTCCCAGGAAGCTGTTAAGATGCCGCCTGTCTCCTGGCGGGGCTGGAGCCCAGAGGCTCTAGCAGGGAGAAAGCCGCTAGATGGCTCTATCTATTGACATTTAACACATCCTTCCTTTAATAGAGATGGAGCTAATCTTAATGACAAACAAAAAAACCAAACTGCCCACTCTCAAACCTTCCTAATTATCAGTTAAATATTAATGCATATTCCCCAGACAAAATTATTTACTTTATATAGAGTATTTTTTAAGCCTTTGCTTGTTTAATGGATTCAATTTAATGCATAACAAATGCTTCAACTTTTACACAATGTTTCAGCTTTCTTTATATTTTAATCACTCTTGTGCCTGTGTGATTTTCAGTAATGCAGATACTACCCCAGATGATATCTTTGTTCCAGACTCTTGTTGGCTTCCTTGCTTAGCTCAGGATTAGGAAACCTACTGATTTGGTAACAGCTATTTCCAGAAGCTCCTACTTCTCTGGTAGCTCAGAGGACATGTACAGCACATGACAGTAAATTTTATATGGACTTGCCAGCTACAATGACCTGTGTACCTTGGCTCAGAATGGGTAATTTCATTGTTTTGCAAACTTTATTTTTTTTCCTGCTGTTCACCTCCTAGTATTTCTTAGTCCTCTTACTGCAAAGATAGTGATGTTTGGGATTCTGTTTTCTGCAGAAAACAGAAATCTGTTTTCTTCTAATAAAACTTTCTGTACTTTTTATGTTCCATTTCTTTTGTTTTTCCACCCCTAAAATTTGCCTTCACTACTTTATTATTCTGACTCTTTCTTTCTTACTTGTAGTCAGCATGTGCTGCAGATCTCTGGCAACCTGCCTCCATCATTCTTACCCATCTGTGAGGCCTCTGCAAGGTGACTTGCATCACCCACTGAGCCCCAGATGGCCAGGTGCTTTCTCAGCTTTGTGGCATGAGGTCTGTTTCCAGTCCTAGCAGCTGCATTAAAGAGCTACACATCAACAGCTGGAAATTCTTCTCCAGCACATGCAGTCCATGTAATACCCTGACTTTCTTTATATGAAAATGTGGGATACTGGAAAATCTATAGGCATGTTTTTCCCCCTGTGAGAGGACATTTCTTTCCATGCTCTAAGCATTTTAATGTTATATTCTTGTCTTCATTAACAGTCTAATTATGCATTTAGCAGCCAGATTCCTCTCACTAGAAGACTAATACTGACTAGCAGCCATGTTGTTTTCTTTTTACTTATACTTAAGCAAGCAAACCCAGTAAATCCAATTCCACTTAATCATAACTGAATCTTCCTGCTGGACAGTGATTTGACTGGGCCTTTCTTAGTACTCACAGGCCATGTGATTTGTCTTAAAAGCAGATAGCCTTTGATTAAAAACCAAAGTAAATTTGTGGTTTTGAAAAATGTTTGCTTAAGAGTTTATTTTTTCAAAGTGGGTTTTTTTTGTTGATTCTGGAAAGGATCTGGTGTTCGGTCTGGAAGCTGAGTAGCAGGTAAGATTTGTTACTTGTCTCTGTCCCCTATTTTAAAGCACTATCTCCACAGATGCCTAGAAAAGACAGAATTTGTTAAGAGAGGAATGAAACTTACTGTAACAGCAACTACATTTGACCCCCCCGGAGAGTTCTCAGGGATCCTGGCAATGTAGTAGTCAGAAGAGAACTTTGGGACATTGTCATTGGTATCCAGCAAGCGTATCACTACATCAGCTGTTGAGCTGAATTTCTCCGGTGTGTTCACCTCTATTGCAAGAAGCTAGGAAGAGAAAACCAGGGAATTATTACAAAACAGCTATTATTATTTCTTAAAGGAGCTTCCTCACACTGCCCATGGCATGTTGGTGCTTTTTAGCCTGGATGGCTCAAAAACAGGGACATGATGAGCTATATCAGTATGCTGCCTAGGCTCATTTCTGCATGCTTGCAATAGGCAATGAGCTGTGGAAAAAGTGCATCAAACCTGTGAATATATAGTAGACTTCATGTGACAGATGTGGCTGATCATAACTAACCAAAACAGCAGAAAAGCCAAAACAGAAGAGAGCAAATACCCATCCCTGAGCAGTCCCTAGAATCTAGGGAAACATAAGCACTGAATGATTTTGAATAATCACTTAAATTGGATCATTATCCTTTGCAGAGGATGCATACATTCTTCATCAGGAAAGAAGTCAGGGCTATAAACAGGGTAAAGAGATGGGACAACTGGTGCCCTGAGATGTTTGGAAGCAGCAGTACCCCAACCCAAAATGCAGGATGGTCAGGAATGAAACACGTACAGCAGAATCCCATTTCACAAAGTTTGTGACAAACTCCTGCCACCAGGCTTTTGGGAAACTGTACCCTCACTGCCTCATGCTGATTAGGATGTTATCACATACCCTCAGGAACTTCTGAATTACCTCACTGTATCTGAGGGCAAACAGAGGACTCTGGCCTAACACATTCTCATAACTCTGCTCATCTGAAAAGGGAGGCAACCACATACAGGAAGACCAGGAATGGGGAGAAGACAGTAGCATAGATGCTCTGGCTGGCCATCAGCAGAACTTAACACCAGTGCATGCCTGTCACATCCCTCAGCTGAGGGATGGCAGTGCTGGGTTAGCAAGATGGTTTCTCACATAGCCCCTTAATGCACAGCTAATTGAGGCAGGGAAGAGCAGCCACCACAGAGCAAGAAGTCCCTGACAAGGTGGGACAACAATATGTATCCCCTTTGGCAGAGGGACTTGAGATCTAAAAAGCCATGCTGGAGGGGTACACATTACAACAGCTGCTATACCTTGGGAAACCCACTCTAGCTCTTCAGCAGCTGAAAATGAAGGAGATCCTGACTAATTATGTTTGAGAGGTAGCCCTTAATGGAAGACAGGTTTTCTCTACTAGTCTTTTATTCAGGTAGGTTTTCAGTGCATCTCCCAGTCAAATTAACTTATTAACATTGTATTAACAAATTAACAAATACCTCTCTGGCATTTTACTGTTCAATAACAAACAAACCCCTCTGAAAATAGCTTCTCAAAATTGCTGTGGGATACATGTTGTATAGAAATAAGAATCTATTTCATCAAAATTCCAGAATGATTACTTGGCAACTAAAACTGGGTAGGGAGTGATTTGGACTTTTCAGGGAAATGGAGATAACAATGAGGTCTTTATAAATTATTTGCTGCCATATATTACTACCATGTCAAACAGTTGCACCTTCATTTAGAATCTAAACAAAGGTTACACATTTTCAGCAAAGCCTTATGGTCTTTCTCCAGCAGGAAAAAAAAAATCATCCAAAAATAAAAATAATTAAAAAAAAAAGCGAAAGTAAATAATTGCCTAAGCTAAATATATATATATATTATTTTTTCTGGTAATTAATTGTTTCAGTGCTTATGGCAATCACATTAACTACTTTGATTGCTATTAGTATTCATGAGGAGGCCATGTGTAACTTCTTTATTGGTCTTTTGATAGTTTAACCTGTATAAATGTACAGTTACTATAACAAGTGTAGATAGCACATTATAGCCCTTTCAGAATCTTCCATTTTAATCCAGTAATGATGCCTCATAGTTTTGTAGCATCTATAACCTATGAAGCTCAAAATTACTAAGGAACATCACAAGAGGGGACATGAAGCATACTGCAATGGAACTTGGTAAGGACACAAAGCAAACCATGTAACAGGGGTGAGAAAAAAAATCCAAGAAGTTGGCTTCTGGGCTGTGCAAACCCCACCATTTTGCACAAAGTCAAAACTAGCATATGTTAATACTCTGCTAGAATGTGTGGGCAATTTTGTGTTAATGATTTCAGGGATTGTTTACGCCATTCTTTGCAGTCAGAGCTAGGCCTTCTAGCCTCATGTTCACAGGTGGCTGGCACAAAACCAGATTACTTAATTATATTGTCAATGAGTCAATGAATCCATTGGGGAAGGTGATAATGCAAAGGTCCACCTTTAGGATCAAAGCTGGTTCTTGTACGGCTAGGTTAGAGCACGGGTGAGGTAGATTCAGGTCAGACTGCAAAAGGCCATATAGACAGATTCACTCTGACAAAGTCAGCAGTTTTTGGTAATTATCTTCCAGTTGGCTGGGGTCTTCAGTCTGCCAACATTCAAAAGCATGATCATGAACCAAATTACTTAGGACCAACAGGGTGAAGTTCTGGCCCCAAAGAAATAGGATTTCATCCTGTGCATTCATTGTTTTAAGAGCAGAAATAACATCCTTAGGGTTCAGTCTAGAATTACTCAAAGCCACTAACATGTGCAGCCTCCACAGAGAGATAATACTCAACATTTTTCACTGGCTAGACTAAATTAGTTCACATATGCATCCATTAAACCTTTGGAAATTGATGAACGAGAGGCTGAAATGAGTTTCCCTCACATGGATATAATGTCACTGACAGTGTATCAGGTAGCTCTGCGTGGATTAAAAAGCTAAATTCCATCAGATACATAAGCCATCATATACATATGATATACATAGGATGAGAGGACCTGGAAAGTGGAAGTACCTTGAAGGTTAACACCTTGAATTTCTCATAGTCAATAGCAGCAGAATTTTCCACTATTATTGTAACTTGAGCCTCATTCAGGACTGTTTGAGGAACCACTCGGAAGATGCCACCAGGTCCAACAAGACGGAGGTTGAATTTCGCATTGGCTCCCTGTGAATAAAAGCAGATACAACATTGTTTTCAGTGAATGATGCATTTCTTGCAGCCTAAACTGGCTCTGTTTCTTCACACTGTATAATATCAGAATAAGTCTTACTGCTTAGAACCCTCTGCTCTCCACCCCCTGGGCAAGAGACTGCTAAGTAGCTTAGTTATATAATCCCTCCAGCACTGGTCACAAAACGGACACAGCTTTTCTTAAAATAGATTGACAAGCATGGTTATTCTTTCAGTCAGAATAGAAAAACCTTGCAGCTGGACTGGCTAAGAGAGGGATCTTTTGGCAAGCGGCCTGGGGTTTTGTGCCTCACTGTGAGCTAGTGCAAGTGACAAAGTTGACACTGTGTGTACATCGGCAGGCAAGTCCTGCTTTCTCCTGGTTCCTGCCAAGGAAAGACAACTGAATTGCCTGTCAGGACAATAGACACCTCAAACACTCAGCCTATGTGCTAAGAGCTCACAGCCAGGGATGATGATAAAGAATCACAAAGATGTGCAATTTCCAGAGGTGGCATGCTATGGTTTGCATTGACTGGGTTAAGCTAGCCCTGAGTTACAGCCATTAGACCTTTTGGAAGTTGATACACTTGGACATAGGAGCTCCACTTGTGCAGAATAAAATCTGACATGCATTTGACAGATCCAAGTGAAGTGAGAAGCCAAATCCCACTATACAGATAAACTTTCTAGCCAGAGAGGACATGGAAAGCAGCAGTATCTAGAAGGTTACCCCCAGCTGTGTGCGAGTTGGGAACAGTAAGCCAGAGCCAGTTAGCCAGACCAATTTTTTAAATCAAACTGGAGCATGGAAGAGAAAAGATGCAATGGTGATTCTTATATTTCTGCCTTACAGGGAAGGTGGGAAAATAAGCTGAATCTACTTTACCAACCCACTGAGTACATCATTTTCTCAAATGATGTAATCTTTACACTGTGACAAACCGACCAGATTCACCACCTGACTGGTACCATGGTCTCTTCCTAGCACAAATCTTGAGAAGAATTTCTAATAGTAACTTTTAAACAGGATAACTCTACTTTCAACTGTATCTTTGAAGGGCTTGTTATGAACAGTTTTTGCTGCAACCCTAGCTCATGTCAAGAGGAAAAGTGCTTAGCAGTAGTCTCCCAAGGAAAACAGAATGACCTTGGCTCCAAACTCAGTCATCTGTGTTGCTTGGTCATATAAACCCCTGCAGTTACAAAGATGACAACAGGTTCTCTTTTGCTGGGTAGTAAAGCAAAAAAACAGAAAGCCAGAGCTGCTGGACTGTGGAAAATAGTGCTGATAGGGAAAGTGTTCTGCCTGACAATACAAAGTCCTCTGCCCTTCGGAGTATACGTGACTGGAGGGACAGTGGCATGGGGCAGGGAGGAAGAGAACTGCTTCCCTTCAGCAGCTGACTGATTTCTTACGGTGAAGTCCGCTGAACCCAGATCTTCTCAAAGCAGGCCATGCTGCTGCATGTCTCCAAGCAACCAGTCATGGAACACAGGAATGACTGAATGAACAAGGACTGAAGCACAGAGCCCCTACGCTGTGTCTGTTGGGTAAAGAGGGCTGAGAAAGAAAATTCTGTATAACGTTCTTGTAAGTAAAGATAGAATTTTCATCAAACTGTAGGCCTAAAGCAGACTTTGCCCACAGCTTCCTCCTCCTCGCCTGTTTCAGCCACTCCCCCAAAAGAGTCGCTAATGGCTGTGACAGAAGCAAGGCTTATGTTTAACTTTCTTCTCTATACAGCCCACTTGTGCAGAAGAGAAAAATTTGCATTCTATGCCTTAAAAGAAAACCAGCCCAACCTAGAGTGATGTTTTATGCAGTACTAGGAAGCTTTTTGAGAAATCTATAGTGTGTCTAGCAATGCAGTCTGCTTATTTTGTAGTCTAACTTGCAGTCTAAATGTTTTTTCAGCCTACATAAGATACATATCTATGTTGTCTCTAAATAGAAGAGATGGGTTTTGTTTCTTTCCTTCTGCAGCAACATCCCCTGTGACAATAGCAAGATAGACGTAGAACTGCTTTGAAAGCAGTCATTTTTCTGCTTGCTGAAGAGCAGCAGAATGGAGGGGAAGAAACTAGTGAGTTTGATAGAGTACAATACTGTCAAAACAGTACAATACCAAGCACAGTTATATAAGAGCACTCTTTCCACTAGTAATACATTTCTCAGATGCATTAAGCTTTGCTCTTGTCACTACCTAATCTGTGGCTAACTCAGATGGATGCCATTCATACAGTATTTGGCTTAGGAATCCCTATAGCAACCATGACCATAGTATCTATGGGCATCATAGGTCAGTTAAATAGCAGGCTGAGATAGATGGAGTCTTCTTTCCTTTATCTGGTTAGACATAGTCTTTGTCGGTTGGCATAATTTATAAGATTACCTATAAATTTCACTCCATTGGGAATGATTTACCAATGCATGCACTGCAGACTCTGGCTGTAATGTAAAAGTCAAAGGATAACATATTCTAATAAAACGAGTGTAAGAATATGGTCTATATTGCTTCCATCAGGGGCTTAGAAGATACAGGCAGAAATTGTACTTGAAGTGCAATTACTAAAATGACTGGAAACTCTAAGTAAATAGCCGATCGGACTGCATTCTCAGACATTACACTGATAACAACTGAATGTAACTAGAAGTTTGAGGAAGTTCATAAGGACTGTTCAACTTCAGCTGCTGCAAGAAATGGGCTGCAGGTTTAGGACCACCCTACTCAACATAAGAGTAATATGACAGATTAAGTATACTTTTGGGTCCAAATTCTCTGTGGTAATGGACCCTACAACTACTTTGTCCTAGGCTTTGGGGGAATGCAGTTGAATGCAGATGAAATAGCTGAGTTCCTAAAAGGACATTTCCCCATCTCACAGCTTTTTCTAGTCTTTGGGAAAATAGGGCAAGAATACTGAAAGTCCACATAATTTCCATTTACCTGATCTGAATCATTGACTGTAATCTTCAGTCCCCTCAAGATTTCACCTTCTGGGGGATGCTCATACATGGTCAGTTCAAATTTGTTCTGAGGACCATTTTCTCCATAGAACGTTGGCGGATGGTTGTTGAGGTCGACCACCCGAATAGTCACCATGGCAAAAATGTACGCTGAGATGTCACCTTCCTGACCAACTTCTGATGCCTGCAGCAGGCAGGAGAGAGAATAATGGTGGTGTACTCCCTCTTTCATCACTTTCATGTTCAGGTATTATCTGCATCACCCTAACACTCTAATTTGCATGAAGATTCACAGCTGTATATTTCTCTAGAAATCTCAGTCCATTTCATGCTGAAGTTTATGATGATTACAACAAGATTATAGTAATAAACTAGTCCCAATGAAGCACCAGCAAAAAAATTCTCTCCCTCATTTTGTGAGCTTAGTAACTCCCCTAGTTGAAAACAGTTCTCTAAAGACAATATTGGTAATCTAATAGAGACAAAGTAACTGTCTGCCTAAAGTGCTGACAAAATAGAAAAGGAAGACGACCTTCAAATTTGCTGTGGTACCACAGGTAGCTGATTTTCACATTGCTGCAAAGACTGCTGCCTTGAAAACTCTGCGAGGAAAACTGTACTTGAGGTATTTAGGCAAATATTTGAAGAAGAAATATTACACACTTTTTCTTGAGATTTAGTCTGTCATTTCCAATTCTGTTTTGCTGTCTAGGTGAGATTAATTTAAACTGGATATATTTTGGACAGACAGACAAACCCAGTTGGCATTTTTCTGAGCTGAAGTATCAGTTCCTGTAGAGGTTGTTATTTCTCTAGACTCAGAGATGAAATTAGGATGAGATGACTTCATTTGAAAGAAGTAATTTGAGACATGAAATATTCCAAGGAACAAAACCAGTGTGCTGGGATTTAGACTATCTAGCACTCTTCTCAAATACGGGAGGTAGTTTCTAAAACAGGTAAAGTCATTTAAATTGAGCTATTTTAGACAATCATGCCTACTCATGGCATTTAAGACCAACAAACTTCAAGTGGCTACAGAACATACCTGAACTTTTAGTTCATACACTTCTTTCTTGAGCTGATTTGGGCTTTTTATAACAGAAATGGCTCCAGTTGTGTTGTCGATTTCAAAAGAACTTTCACTTCCTGCAATGAAACCAAGATGCTCTAGTTACATGTAACACTTCCTTTTAAAGAGCAAGCATTAGCAATCAGCCATACATTTCATTCACCATATCTTTGTCAATATCTGTATCCGTCTGTATTAGTAGATTTGAAGCCGCTTTTCAGAAATTAAGCACTTCTATGCCCAGCCACAGTGAGATGAAAACACAAGGGCAAAAAATGTTTTCCTCCTCTAGGAATGGCTCAGTGGATCTCTGGCCCTGGGAGAAGCTGCCCTCACTTTCCTCTTTCCCATCCTGGTCAGGTTCACTGCAAGCCTCAGCACCCAGGCATGCAAATTTGGTATTAATTTCTATTATGCTCTCTTCTTTATGTACTGGTTTAGACAAAAATAGACATTCCTCATTGTATTTAGCAAATGCATAATTAAGTCTCTGAGAAACAAGAACATTTTTCTCATTAATATCAACTAAGGTGAGAAGTCTGACGATCTGCCTGAAAGAGACATAGTCACTCTTTCTCCAGACAGCATTTCTGGAGAAGCATCTTCTGCCTTTAGATATTCAGTTGTTAAAAAAGCTCTCAGCCTCTTGCAAGGCTGTCCTAAACAAAAATGGATTTTTGAGAATATGGGGCAAACCCCAGTGTTTTTGCATTGACACAGAGTACGACACAAACAGGACAGGGCTGCTGGCTGACACTGCTACCACTGACCTAACTTCCATTGATCTGAAAAGAAGATCAATTACGCAGCTGCAATCCTTTCAGACCTGATGAATTTGTGCTAAAGCAAATGTTAGCTTGTGGAGAGGCAACATGTCTGATCACAATGTCTGCATCCGTCTCTCCCATCATGCCCAGGGAGAGGACCAGCCAGCAGCTGAGGGCTCTGCCCTACTCTGCTGAGGGGCTATAGACACCAGTACATGCTACCTCACATATAGTATCGATCGCAGCATACACTTTGTGGAAGAGCCTACCACTGAAAGTAAGAGAGGAAAACCCTTATATTTCAGAAATAAAGGATAATGACCTGAAAGCCCAGTAATTTTTCTTTCCCTCTAACTCAATTCCAGTGCTGATTTTTAAACCATCTGATAGTATACCATTTTGCTAATACCTGCAATAACTACAACCTCATTAAAGTACACTAGATACAACATTGAACACATATCGACTTATACAATGGTCAATTATTAAGATACATTGGCCTGGAAAGTGCAGCCTAATTGAGAAGAAGTTTAAGTCAATAGTGGTTTCAAACCACCATACTTCATGTTATTGTCTAGTTGTCACAAGGAAATTGGTAACTCTAAGTGTGTAGCATTATGTGTGTTCCTTCATACAGCATGTTCAGAGGACTGGAGTATTTTCTAAAATTATCCCACACTCTCCAGATAAAAAATGCTTATAAAGATAAAATTCCTATTTGCTGTTAGTATTTTCTCACCCTTTGATAACCCAGCCTGCAGGTATTAGGATAATGGTTTGTCACGTGTAATGCTAGCATCTGAAGTGCAGGGGCAGATTGGCTGTTCTCATATTTTGTTCTTTATTTCTTCAACTTTCTACACACTAAAAGCATGTTCTCTTCCCTTCGCTTCATTTCATGCTAACAAAACCCTGTTAATGTGCATGAAGAAAGACTGCTCTTCATTATATTTTATGTTACTTATCTGTCATCTGCCTCCATCTTCATTTTCCGCCCTTTCCTAATCATTTACCTTTTTTATCCCATACCACCTTTTTGGTCCTTCTCTATTTTCTTTGGAAATCTAATACCTTTCCTCATTAATCCTATTTCCCTTTGACATTTTCCCTAGTTCCTCTGCCTTTGCTTATTCTCCTTACTCAATTTCTCCCTTGTCTAGCATATTTTCATCCCATTTATTTGTTTTTGCTCCTCATTCTCCACCTTTCTTTTTATCTTTCCTCATTTTCAATCTATTATCTTTTTTCCTCAATGTTTCTACCTTCCTTTTACCTGTACTCTTTTATCCATTCCCTTGCATTCAGGAGAAGGAACCTCAGCAGGGATCCCATCCCGCATCAAGGCAAAACCTCAGTTGCAACCCTCTCTATTCTCTCTAGACCTTGATTTTTAGATCACATAAGACAATGAAGAACTTGCTGCATAGCTCTGCAAATAATCTCAGATTTCTCTTATGAAATTTTGGGCTGTCTCACACCTGAGAGTTGGGGTGCCTAGCTGCCATGGAAGTCTTGTTTTGGAAGAAGGGAGAACCAAACAAAAATGAAGAAGTTGCACCCTGGAGTTCAGTTGAGCTAAGTTGTTGACTTCGCTAACTAATAAATCATCAATTCAGCTAAGTCATTATCAATTCAGTTAAGTCTCACATTTAGGCTATTAAAAGATGTGTGACAGACACACTTAGGAATAGCTAATGAACAGCATTAATCTTCAGATAACATCTACTTTCTTCCAATGCAGTGTACAGCCAGTTACTCTTCATTTACAAATATAATTTCTTCCAAGAATTCATAGGTTTTACCATTTAACTACTTTAATCACAATATTAATAAAAATATCCCTCTAGATACCATGTCTGCATCACCCAATGCATCCTCTTGCCTCCTAGATTACAGAGATGCTCAGCAGCAATGAATTGGTCTCCCTTTATGCTTTCTGAAATGACAAGCAGGCTACTGATGCCTAACAAATCACCAGCATTACCAGCCTCAAGTGTAGTTCTGTGGAGTGGAAAACTAAAACTTAATGGATTGTATGTTGGCTGTTCTCTGGTAGAAGGAGTTGTCTGAGGTACCTGACATTATTTCATGAGAGTCTGTCTCAGCTTTATTAAACTGTAGCATATCCTATTCTAATTTAATGTCAGATCTGGTTTTGACTGCCCTTCAGACTTCATAAAAAACAAGTCTACTCACCATTAGCAATGCTGTAATAAATACTGTTAGGTTTTCCTCTGTCTCCATCAAGAGCAACAACAGTAAGGACTTCAGAGCCCTGGAAAGTAATGGGAAATCACAGTCTGTGTGATGAGATCAAAGAGCAATGAGATTGCAACGGCATATTAATAAATTGAACTTCTGTAAGTCTTTCTGCAATAAGGTGTAGGGGGCAGGCTAGGCACTTTTGTGCTGTGTGGGGAACACAGCAAAGGCAATTAACTGTCACCCAGAAAAATCAGTGCTTGGTTTTGCAGGGCAGAAGCTGAATACTATTCCTTGGACCAACGCCATTGTTCCTACATCAATAGTTTTAGTTGTTTCCAGTGATGTCACCCATGCACTGTACCTCCAGACAAAGTGAGGATGCCCCCTCTTGCTGCTGTGGACTTGCTGTGCAACCTGCCCTTGTCAGACTGCTGCCAGCACCATGCCACTGCCTACAGGGATGGCAGAGCAACCCCAGGAGGGCCTGGGCAGCCTCAGGGCATGCCAATATGCCAGCCAAGAGACCAGTGCCAGTTTGCCCAGTACCCAGCCCTCTTGTCCTTTTTTCCAACTCAGCTTTGGGTGAGGACCAGAGGACCAACAGGAGCACTGCACTGCTCCCCATGGGCTGCTCAGTGCCTCCTGCTGTGCAGTGCCAATGGCACGGATATGAAAAAGCTACAGACTCTGTGTGGCCAAAGTGCCTCAGCCCCAGGGGTTGGCTGGGCACGGGAGCAGTTGGAAGCCATGGCTAGGGACACCTACTTTGAGCCGCAGACTTGGACAGAGGCTTTAGCGTAACCAGTCTAAGACTCAAGGTTTAGTTTGGGTCACTACCAAGATGCCCCCTGGAAGCTGCTGTTGTAGGCTCCTGGTGTAGCCGTGCGACCCATGGCTGCGCAGTGTGCTGAGACACAGGCAGCTGCTGAGGAGTCATCTGAACTAATTAAGGTCTGCAAAAGCAAACAGAGATCACAAAGCAACTTGGCCTACAGAACATTTAGGGCATAAAATTGTGATGAAAATTATGATTAAACTGTCCTTAAACCTTCCCTGCCTTTCTTTCTATACAAGTAACATGGCCATGGGCCATATGTACTTGTGTACTGGAGACCTTTTGCTCATGTGACTACTCCTATCAGTTTAGAGTGATGACAACTGTCAGCATTAAAATGCTAACCCAAGTAGCAATGAGCTGTGTAGTTTAGGCCTCTCAACTGAACTTCTACTTTTCGGGGCTGTAAAACCAGAGAACACCAAAGTAACTGTCAGTTATTCACAAATGGCAACATTTTCATGACAGCCCTTGTGTGAATTTTTCAAACGAGAGCGAGTCTCTGTTAGAACAACTGGAAATACAGAACTGTATTTATTATCATTTATTCTGGAAGCTGCAATAAAATCTGCCTACTGAGCAAAATACAGTGCAGTTCCTTTGAAAGTGGCAGAGTACTTATAAATCCTGACAACTCCACTGAGGAGAAACAAAGCAAATTTACAAAATTAACACCAAACATGAAAACAACACTAAAATCAGCTAGTGCCTCTCTTTCTGTGGACTTCATTCTAATAGCAAAACCCACACTGGGAAGGACTGATTCTTGCTTCCATCATTATAATATCATAATGGTGTAAGTTATGAGCTCAAGCTGGATGTAATTAACATTTATTGACTCCCATTTCCATAGTAAACACTAGCTCCTGTATGCACCTGATAGTTATTTCAAGATCTATACCTAACTATACAGAATAAATCAATATACATAATATCATTCATTACGAACATCTGCAAAATACACAAGCATTACTTCTCTGCCCTGCTGAAATGCAACAGCCTAAGCACTGAACTGCAATATACAGTCATACAAGGGCTGCAGCGTACATCGGCATTCTTGGCAGAAAGTAAAGACACCATCTTTCCCTAAACTCAAAGGGAGATCAGCTGAACAATATGCAATCATGCTGCCAAAGTCAGCAATAGTCTAATGTTGGGTAATTTCATTAGTAGATACCATTTCTCATCCTATGTACAAAGAAAATTTTAACTAAATCTTCTGTATCAGGGTGAAGGCTGATCCATACACAACATCATGCCATTGCTTAGATATAAAAAAATATATTAGCTTGCACCTTCAAGAATATGTGACTGAAAGCATCATGGCGGATACAATAAATTATTTGTTATGATATTTTTTTAAGTAAATCTGCTATTAGGCATTTCTGAGGTGATGGTACAACCAGGATCTGAGTGAACTCCTTGGATTCTGTGTCTGTGACAGATACAAAGTGATGTCTTAATCAGCAGACACATGACAACAGATGCAGTGTCCCCACTTGTGAGTAGTTCTTCTAAGTATGTCCCTGCTTGCTTGATCATCTGCTGGGTTTTAGGCCTGAGAGGAGTTCCTGGTCCACTCTGCCTGTCTAGCCATCACTGAGCAGAAAGCATCCTGCATTTTGGGGGTGTCAGGATTGCTTCTCCCCAGGTTATGTCTATGGGGTAGCAGAAAGAGTCTAGGGCATTTGGGCACAAATTCTCACTACACCTTGCACAAAATAGCTGTTGGTACCAGACTGATCAACTGTTAAATAAAAGCACTGTGAAACCACACAGCACACAAACACACAAAAGCTGCTAGCATGATGTGTTTGGGTGAGGTAGCTGGCAATCCGTTTAAGCCTTCAGCCAAGGTCTGAGCTGTGGAAGAGCTTTTAGTCACTGCCTGGGCTTAGATCAACATAAATGGGCAGAATTCTTTTTTATTTTCATAACAGCAACAGAAAGCCTTTCATGTCAAATTTGCAATGAATATAAGTAAGAACAAGTCTGAGATTTGGTCAGCTCATTGCACCTCAGAGTCAAGACAGAGTTTAGGTCCCAGTTTCCAGTAAAGCCTGTGCTAGAAACCATAGGGCCATTATCACTGAGATGTGACAGATTGCATTTGTTCTCTTGCAGACAAAACCCAGCACTTACTGCGAGTGTATCCTCATAAACGTATCCATAGTAGGGAGTCCCGATGAACATGGGAGGAGTGTCCTGAACATCCTCCACATTGACAGTAACTGTTGTTGTGGCTGAAAAGACTTTATTGTCTCCCCGGAGCTTCCCACCACCATCCTAGAAGAGAAGTCAGCATCAGACCCCTCCACTGAAACATGTCTGCAAATCAGCTGCATGAGCCTCATGAGCCTTCAAAAGCCCAGTGCCAGGAATTCCTTGGCTCTCTCAATACACAAATTAATCTCTGCTGCTCTATTCCCTTCTCTTTTCCATTTGTCTGCTCCCTCTCTGATGAGGAAGACAGCCTGCAGCATCTCAGAAGTAATTTCTTATATTAAAAATGGTTGTGCCAATATATGCAGTCATACATGATCTTTTATCAACAACACAGGGGACAGGAAATTCAAGGGTCTTATTTTTTTTTTGCAGACAAAAAAGAATGTTAGAAACTGATGCAAAAAGTTAGTGGCTAAGGTCTACAGCTTTTCATCTCACATATAGCCTCGTCATAAACACAAGACAATGCACAGTAGCAAGCTAATGCATTTCTAGAGGGAAATTAAATAGTGCACATGACCAAAGTCTCCTAGGGCCTCTTACGTGATAAAGTGAAAGCACGGAGGAGCTGTGCAGCCAAGAACTGTTAGATAGCCAAAATGTATAAACAGTCTCTGGGGGCTTGACTACAGTCAACATCGTGCTACTGGTACACAGAGCCAATTAGAAAGATGAGTTGCAGTTTCAGAAGCTTTTAACACCCTCAGCCTCAGAGCACCGGCTGGAGGTCAGTAGTCATGCTGCTACGTAAAAGTGTGACTTGTTCAGCATGTCTGCTGTACCAGTTCAAAAATTTCCATTTTTTTGAAAATATATGCTATTTTTTTTCCCCTCCTTCCTGCCCCAAAGGCAGTATTTAGCCCAAATTTTGTTACTTCTCCCCAAAAGAACCCTGGCTAAATAAATGTATAGAAAGATCTGTACAGTTTTCATAAAATATAAGAAACTCAAAGTCCCCATAAGTAATAGCAAAATCATCCTTTTTCCACCCCTGCAAGTCTGTGTGACAGGTCCCCATAGGATCCTGAGAGACTGCTTCAGAATCTATAAACTTTTAATGCCTGTTATGAATACTCAGCTGAGCCACAGGCGCAGCACTGCTGAGAATGACAGTGGCAAGAAGGGATGTGCAGCAATATTTGCAGGATTTGAATAAGCTCCTGTCACAAGGCAGCAAAGAAGTAAAATTAAAAAACATCCACAGATATTTCCAGAAGAGAAGTCAATCACTTGTGCTGTACTGGATCCAGCTGTGCCCTGTACCTTACTGTGGCTAATGACTGTGACCTGCACAACCTGCCTGCCAGGGGTTTGCCCTTGTTGAAGTAGGGCCATGCTTTGGGCCACATAGCAGAGCCCTGAACTCCTCCATTTGACCAAAGGCTGATGCCTTTTGGAGTTAGGACTGCATATACCAACCCTTCACTTCTAGGTGAGTCTCAAAACGCACAGGCGACTTTCTGCAGCAGGGCATGCTATCCTGGCACTAGGACATGAGTGAGATGTAGGAAACCCTGTGCCAAATGCCTTCAGATGTTGTTCAGCAGCATACGCCAGTCACCTTTCCCTCCTCACTTTTCCATGTTACCCCCCACACCTCCAAATGTTACAGAGGGAGTGACCCTGCTGCCTCAGTATTATGCTTCATGTTTCAGCAACCCTTTAAGTTGCACTTGTATTTGAAGTAATCACTCCTACTCAGATACAACCTCCTACCTCCTCTAGTTTGATAAAAGCTTTATACCTTGGCTACGACAACAATAAAATGTGTTCGTGATTTCTCATAGTCCAGGGTGACTCCTGTTTTGATGCGCAGGACACCACTGTGACGGTCTATTGTAAACTTATTCGCATGGATGTTCTAGAAGAAAAGAAATGAAGAAACAGAGAGAGATTACAGGTGTGGAAATAACACTGCCAAAGGCATTAATCTTTAATTTCATCTGGTAAGGGAAAAGACTAGAATAATGATATGGCTTGGGTAAATAATATATCTGATGAATTTCATCTCTGTATGTTTATGAACAATTCATGAACCAACCACAAGTCTCTCACTATTCAGAATAAATTAGTTACCTGCAATGTAGATGTTTTTAATCTTTTAGTATTTCATTGTGAAATCTTAAATTTTGGTTAACACAGCTCATTGCATGGAAGGAAGTAGGGAGGCTTAACAGAAAAAAGGATGAGGGGAAAGGGAAAAAGAAAAAAAGTTTTGTCCCTTAGAGTTTCAAAGTTCTACCTGCCTAAACAAAAGCAGAAAGTTTGCATGCATAGCTTATTGTCAACAGAGTGGTGTTTTGATGAATTTTGCAATATACAAATAAAACTTTAAAGTACAAAATTGGTCCTATATGGACTAGTAGCAGTCTCAATCCTCAGAATTTTTTTTTTAACCTGATTTCTGAGATCGCAGTAAACGAGAGATGATTTTTGAAGGTACAGGTAATACCATACCTGCAAGAAGTAGGTGATACTTCCTCCAGAGCCTGTGTCTTTGTCCACTGCCTCAGTCTTAAATATACTGCTGCCAGAGGGAGTGTTCTGTGACCAAAAAGAGTTATCAGAGTCACGCAGAAGTGGAAAACAAGGTAAGTTAGAAGAAGTGAAAAATGAACGTGCAAGGAAGCAGAAAAAGAGTGAAGAAAGAATATAAATGCATTAAAGGAACCCAAAAGCAGAAGGAAAAGAGGCAAGAGATTAAAAGTGGAAGAAACTGGAGAAGAATAAGAAGGAAGAAACACCTTTGGGAAAAAAAATGACAAAAAATTTTGCTAAGACAGGATGCGTCTTATGCTCTCTGAAGTCAAGTCTAAAAGCTCTCAGCGACTTATGTCTTGGAGCTTATCTACAGAATAGCATGCTTTAAGTACATACAGACTTATTCCCTAAGTTTGAAGTGAATATTAAATATCTACCTGTCTTTGGTTCAGCAGTAGCAGTCATTTTTCTCCTTCTTAGTAGCTGGTGCAGTGCTGTGTTTCTGACTTTCAGTCCGGGAACAGTACTGATAATACTGATGTTTTTAGCTACTGCTTAGAATGTTTACACTGACCAAGGACTTTCTGAGCCTCATGCTCTGCCCTGGGAGG